>WEKX01000686.1:455319-465533 GCA_013390025.1 Pitta sordida
GGGCGAGGGGGGGCCCGCCCGCCGCGATGGGTTGGGGGTGTCCCAAAGGGCGGGGCGGGTTAGTTCACGCCTCAGCCGAGCCCCCCCCAGCGATTGGCCGCCCGGCCTCACGTGACTCAACCCTCCCTCAGCGATTGGCTGGAGCTCCTCCCTTACCAGGTGCGGGGCACGTCCACGCCCAGGTACTCCCGGCGCAGCAGCCGCGAGCTGCAGGTGGCGGCCAACCTGGGGAGACCCGANGCCCACCCGGCGCGGCCCCCACCAGCCCCTACCAGATGGTGCCGAAACACCCCGTGTGTCGCCGAAGCACCTCAGGGTAGTAGAACATGGCAGGAGGTGGAAAACACGACAAAAATGCTCAACAAAGCCTCCAAACTTGGATAAAAGTGGCCAAGTTGGACTAAACTTGAATGAATTAAGGCGGTGTTCAGATGTTAAAATAGAGGAAGGTGAGGAGGCAATTCAGGAATTAAAATGGCTCAAGCCTCCCACAAATCCCTCACAATTTAAACAAAACTTACTAAAATTGACTAAATTTTAACCAATATTAATAATCTAAGGCGCTATTTAAGTTATAATTATAAAATGGAGGGTTAAAAGGGTTAAATTCCTCAGAAAAGATCCAGCTCGTCCTCAAAATTTAAAAAAAAACCCTAACAAAAGTCAAACCTAAATTAGAATAAATATTAATTTTTAAATTGTTTAAAGACAAAGGAGGGAGAAAAGGCGATTCTGCTTCTAAAATGCCTCAAAAATCTTCAAATACTCCTCAAAAGTTCACCAATATAAAATTGACTGTAATTGACTGAAGCAGGGTAAGTAAAGCTGCTATTTCAATTATCGGGCAAAAGGGGATGGTGAAAAAGCGACTTTCACCCTAAATGCCTCAGAGACAGAAAACCCACTCAAACCCCCTTGAAATGCAAGTAAAATTGACCAAAATTTGAGTAAGTCAAATGGTATTTAAGTTATAGTACTTAAAAAATGGAGTTAGAAGGGAAGTTTGGCATTAAAATGTCCTGGAAAACTAATTCAGAAATGTCAATAAAACTGAATAAATATTTATTTCCCTTTCTACTAAAACTTTGAATAAATAGGAATAAATTAAGGTGATCTATAAGTTGTATTTTAAAAAGAGAAGGTAAAAGGTGTTTTGTGCTAATGGTAAAATTCCTCAGAAAAGACCCAAAATGTCATAAAAACACCTCAAAAAGCCCCGGAATTTAAAAACTAAGACTACATAAATATGTACTTGTAATAAATTATTTAAGTTATTTTATAAAGGGGAGGATGAAAAGGTGATTTTGCCCTCAAAAATCTCCCCCCAAAACTTCAACTCCCCTTAGAAATTCCCCCAAATGAAAGTTTAATCAACGGGAATAAATTAAAACAGTATTTAAATTGTACTAAAAAACCCAGGGGCCTAAAGGGTGCTTTGGATGCTGAAATGCCTCGAGAAAGCAGCAAAAAGCCCCCAAAGTGCCCGTCAAATAATTGAGCGTCAATTAAATGTTAAATAATCAATAAATATTTTAATTTTAGTGTGAATTGGTTTAATCGGGGTAGAAGTCAGTTAAGTTAAAGCATTTGAAAGAGCAATTTGGCTCCGAAGTCGTAGCCAAATATGCCCTGGAACTGTGTTAAAATGGAACAAATTTCATCAGAATCAAAAACCTGACCTAAAGGTTGCTTACGATTAAAAAAACCCCAACAAACAACCAAAAGGCAATTTGAAGAAAAACGGGGTTTAAAAGGCAGTTTTAGTCCTAAACCCCCCAGAAAACATCTGAAACCCTACAAAACCTACCGAAAACTCCCCCAAACACCTACGACTAAAGCGAATTAATCGATTTTATAATTAAATTATTCCCTTAAGGGTTTACATTAAGGGAACGAATTAGTTAAAGTCAATAAATGGGCTCGAATCCGGCCCCCAAACCCCCTGGATTTCCCCAACTAAGCCCCAGAATTGCCTCTAAACCCTCCTTGGCACCAGTTAACGCCTTAATTAATGCCTTAGTTAACCCCCCGAGCTCCCGTAGTTAATTAAAGCTCAGCCGCTCTCCACACGCCGCCGCCGCCGCCAGTGTGAGGTGGCCGGGGCAACGCCGTCCCTTTTATCACCTCGGTCCCCCGTCCCGCCGCCCACTGACCAATCCGCTCGCTTCAGGACGCCCCGCCTCCACCAATCAGCGCGCGGCTTCTCTCAGCAGCACAGAAGAGGCGGGATCCATGGCGGCGCTGACCAATCAGGGCTGCCTGTGCGGAGGCGCGCGTAGAGCCGAGCCAATGGGAGAGGCGAGCGCCTGACGCCGGCGACCAATCAAAGTGCGGCGGCCGGGAGAGGGGAAGGGGCGGCAAGGAGCGACCGGAGGGCGACATGGAGGGACCTTGGGGGACAAGGAGGGACTATCGCGCCGTATCTGGAGGCTCTAAAGCGCTTCAGGAGCTGCCGCGCTGTCTCCCGCCACCCTCCTTCCCTTTCCCTGCCCCCCAGTCAGTGCACCCCTCCCCCGTCACACACACGCCATAGGGCCCTTACTGCCGTAAGGGGCCGCGCTCCACGTACGTATTTCCCTCCGCCGGCCACACGGGGAAGGATTTTATTTGTATAAAAGAAAGCCTGGCATATCGGGATCCCCGAGAGCTCCACAGCGACCTACAGGTACCCGAAGGGACCCCAAGAGCACATCCTGCCCCACAGACACCACCAAGTGACCCACGGGGACCCTTTAGTGACTCATCAGTGATTCCCAAGTGACATGTACAGCCCCTCAGAGACCTCAACGTGCCCCTAGGGACCCCTAAGTTTCCCACAGTGACCTAGAAATGATACACAGGGACCCCCAAGGCCACCCAGCCGCCCCACAGTGGTCCCTTTCCCCATCTCCATGTCCCTCCTCTGGATGCTCTCTAATGTCTCAGTATCTTCCTTATACATACTGCAAAGACTAAAACTCCCCAATATTGCAGGTGAGGCTGTCCCAGTGCAGGACACAACCCCAAGGAAAACCTGACAAATCAAGTACACAAGGTTGGTGTAAACACGTTCTTTAATATCACTCAAAATAAATTTAGAACTCCAAGTCTTACATGAGTTTCAAATAAATAATCATTTTGAGAAAGTGTTTCCATATAAAGGGAACTCTCAAGGCATCAGACCCGAGTTTGCCATTCCCCCCTGCCAACACACCCCCACCAAGACAATGTGCCCACTGGGGAAACCATCACAATACAGGGCACACTTGAAAAGGGTCTCTCACTGCTATGAGACAACAAAACATTTTATTAGATAATCTGTCTGTGTACCTACTGAATAAATATTGCCCACTGCTATCTGGGCTTTGGCAAAACAGGAGCTGGGCCAACATCAGCTAGACACTTCACACCTTTGAGAAGGGGATGCTGCAACATTTAAAGATACAGAGTACAATAAATGTGACATTTCTAAAACTCTCAGTACACAGCATCCCAGGCTGCTCTGAGCACAGGAGCAGGGTGATCAGTTTTCAAGGAAGGCCACATAGTCAGTCAATCTGGCCAACTGCTGCTCATTGGGAATTGGTGGGACTGGAGCAGGCTCTACAGAGATAAAACAAATGAATGAAATTAATGAACAAATAATTAAACAAATAAACAAAATTAATGAAATGTAGGAAGCAAATACATCAGCAATACCATCCATCACGGCAGCATGGAAAAAGTTAAATGCATCAGACTGTTCAAGAACTTCCTGGAGACACATCTGAACTCTGTCACCTACCTAACACAGCTCTAGCTGGCCTAAGTTTTCTGTTACCTGAAACATTAAGTACTCTGAGAGTTACCAACCCAACAGCAAAAACTGCTGCAACAAGTCTCACTTGTCAGCAGCCTCCAGAATTTTTTGACATATACTAGAGTCTGAATAATGGAGCCTGACAAAACGCTGCTAATCCAAAGACACCAAACAAATCTACAGGGTGATCTGACACACAAAACACTTAGCACTGCATGGGCTGCAGGAGAAGGAGTGCACCTGCAGATCCTTAGAGAAATGCCAGCAAACCTGAGACCTCAGGTTAACAACAGGTTGGAAGGGAGGTGACTAATGCCAGGGGAATAAATAAGGATCTAAAAATCATATATATATATACACATTTATATATATATATGTATACATAAAACCCCCACAACCGTAGGAAATACTTATTGAATCTCTTTTCCTGACTAGGTACCACACCAGCATCCAGGACACAGTTAAAGCAGCCACACTGCTTAGGGCTGCAAGTGTGACAGAGGAAGCTGACAATTGAGTGACTGGTTTCCAAAAGCAAGACCCCTGCTCCCAGAATTAAATCTCTCCATTTTGGCAACTGCGAGACACAGGAAGCTGCCAATTCAGGCCTGCTGTCACTGTCCTGGGAACAACAGTGTTTAGAGAATCTGAAGTCATATCTTCCACCTCAGTCTATAGTTGAGCTCTCAGAAGAAGCAGAAAATGGCGATTATTCTACAGGGAAGAAAGATGTCAGAAGTCCCACATTTTGCAAGAGCAATGAAACTTGTCCAGGATTGCTTGGTGAAGCAATTGCCTCCAAGGCAGCAGTTTTAGCCAAAATTGTTTGTTTTACAGGGGCTGTTCTACCCCTGCTTTGGAATCTGCTCTCTCCTTCAGCTCTGGAAATGAGAATCTCAGCAGTCTCAGGCACTTCTTCAAGCCCGAGGAATAAATTACCCTGTTTATGGAACACCTCTTTGCGGTAATTTGTTTGGGGTTTTTGAGGGGACAACGACAACATTCACTTCTCTGGAATTCAATTCCCACACTATGGTGCTGGTGACACTGCTGATATTTTTTATATATATATGTATAAACAAACATATTCCTACCTGTTGAAGGAATAAATCTGTTCAAGGAAGCTTCCAGCACACCTGAAGAAAAACACAGGAAAGTTAGCCCAGTGGAAGTTTTAAACAGTTCTATACAGCAAGTCAAAGCTGGGTTCAAAGGTAATTCAAATTAAACCTGTTTATCACCCTTTGGTACATAGCTAAAAAGCTGAACACCCAAGGCTTAGCTGCTTCAAAACACATTACAGTCTCCTGCCTCTTTCTTTTTCCTCAGGAGTAGTTTTGCCCTCACTGTGGGAGAAAAACCCATCCCACATACAAGTAGTTCCCAGTACTCATAAGCTCTGCCCAGTTTGCAACCAGTCCCTAAAAAAACCACATAGAAAAGCTCAGGGCTCTGGCTGGATTTGTGCCTTGAGAGATAAATTCCAACACCTTGCCTGGCACGTGCTTATTACTCTGCCCACATAGTGTGTTTTATTAGCCTTGCCCTTTTAGATGTGCTGTTGCTTGGCTCCCCCTTCCAGAGGTGCACAGAGCAGTTTAACACCAGTCATTGTCCTGCTTTCACAGCTTAGTGTTTACTTTTGTCTCAGCCAGACACAGCTAAAGCTTAAACCGCTCCCCACACCCAGTATTTCTGTAGACAAGCTCTGCAGGAACAGAAATTCTGTTATCAATACCATGACAGTGAAGGAAAGATCCAGCAGAAGAAATAAAAGCAAAGGAAATTATACCGAGCTCCTCAGAACACAACGATTCACTCAATCCCTGCCCAAAGAAGTTTTAATTCTCCCAACAGAATTATCAGGATGAAAATTGTCTATTATTCACCCATCTTTATTAGATTAAGAAATGTCACTTGAAGTCATCCAGTTCTGTGCCACTGAGTCAGAGCCGGCAGCAGAGGAGGACCAGGAGCAAACCCAGCATATCCTGCCAGCTTTTGTGTAAAAAAGTTTGTGAAGATGTAGTTTAATCCAAGCTATTGGTAAACCCAAACCAAACCCATTGCTTTTTCCTTACATTTTATACCTGTCCCATGTTTATAAGCAGCATTAGCCTCCCAAAAATATCTAACAGGATTCTGTGCAAAGCTTTTACTAAAAACTACCGCCTAATTCCTAGAAAAGGCTGAACACAATGTTTCATGAAGTAACAGCTCCACCCACCTGGCTTTTTAGGCATCACCATGCGAGTTGCCAAGTCTGCTTGCCAGCCGTGCTCTACTGCACCTGAAAAGGCATTTTATGTACATTACAACAATTTTCTCATATGACTGGTCGAAATGCAAAATAAAGATGCAGATGAGGCCAGTGGAAAAGTACCTTTCACAGCTTCTTCTACAGGAAGCCCAACAAAAGCTGCAAAATCCTCTGCAGCTATCGATGTGTAAGCCTGAGAAACCAGTCCAAAGGCTCGTCTCCTGGTTGCATCTAAGGAGAGAGAAACACTGCAAGCAGGCAGGGGACTCATCTCCTCAGGTAAGAAACCTGAGGGCATTTTCCCAATTCTAACGCCTTTGGAAACCACCAGCCTGAATGTGAGCACTTGAGAAGTTCCCCCTCCCTTCCCATAGTTCACTGAAGTACTCCAGTCAGAAGCCAGAGAGAACAACTTGCTCTCTGCCAACACAAGTTTCTGAAACATTTTGCTCAGGTCACAGTTAACAGATAAACCTTTCTATAAGTATCACAAGGTTCTGAAATGCCAAGCCGTGTTCCCTCAATTACTGCTTAGAAGTCTGATAAAAATGGTAACTAATGGTCTGTTTTCCTGTTACAGAACAAACCATAAGGTTTATGAAATTCTAGTATGAAAGAAAATTCCATCACAGGCACAATCCTAATAAAAACAATTTAATTTGTTTCTAAAAGGTTCTGTCACAGAACTTCTATTTACACACCATATCTAAAATCCTTTCAGGAAAACCTACAAAAATGTGGCAACAGTTTCCTGACCATTTCTGATTTCTCCTAATTAGCCATTTGTCTATTTTGTCTGTGTTTGAGCAAACAGAAATCATTTAAGGCAATGCCCTGCTCCCCACACAAAGTCACTTTGTACCTCTGAGCGCCTCCATGATTGGCTGGATGGTCTCAGACCACTGGTATGCACTGATTGTTGGATAGATTCCTGGGAAGTCCCTCTGCCAGATTCTTTGTCCCACTGACCAAACTGCACCAAGCTCAGCATTTGCCTGTTGTGACAAAAACACCCTCTCAAATGTTAGTCCACAAGAATGTCTTCTCTACTGTGGCCACAGCTATAAACCCAGTTCCCCTCCCAGGTTTTCACACAGCATTGCTCTGCACCAAATACAGCAGGTTTCCCAGTTAAATTTGGCCCAGATACCATTGGCTCCACTGATGTAACTACTTCTCTCTTTGAAGAGGAAGAAAATCATTCCAGAACCACCTTGGCTATGAGGTTTCTTAAAAAAGGCTACAGAACACTACTTCTCTTGTAAAATACAGGACTTCAAATTAAAAATCAAACAACAGAAGAGTCTGGAAGTATTTCAGGTGTTACATTTAACTGGATCCTCCAAACCCATCTTTGATCCAGACCAAGTGTAAAACAAGTGCTTTCAGAAAGCCCAGTGTGCTGGGTGAGCTGTTCCCAGCACAGAACTGAGCCCAAGGCTACTCCCAAACAGAGTTACTCCCTGCATGTGTACATCAAACTGTTTTAGCACCAAAAGGCAGTTGGTGGAGCACTTACAGATTTGAGAGCAGGAGGGATTCTTTTCCACAGATACCGTGCGTTATTCCTGAAAAAAAAGTTCAGTTAAAAATACTCCTCGGTCACCAAATGCTTGCTGCAAGGACACACCAAAAGGTCCGTTCAGATCTGTAATTAACAGTTTCTGTGCTCTAAAACATTCCTTCTACGCCAGGGGTATTTTATACTGAAGTGGAAAAGCAGAGCTACTCTGCAGCCTGACTGTCAGAACACAGCATACAGATATCGGCCTCGTTTAACTTTATTCCCCAATTCCCCTACGCTTCCAAAGAGCAGGGAGGAGCAAACAAAGGACAACCATTTTCCAGTCAGATCTGTGACCACCACTCTTTTTTTTTTTAAACACAGCACTGCCCACAGGCATTTTGTTAAGTCACGCAACCAATTCCCAATATTCCAGTGACTGCAGCTCGAGCTCCTGGTGACAAACCCGGTGTCTAGAGCCGCAGCTGCAGAGGAGACACTCACATGTCATTGTGCAAGAGGTATAAAGCCAGAAGCTGGCCATAAACAAGGGGGGTTGCAATTCCTCCAGGGGCCTAAAAACAAACACAAATAATATGGTTACAGATTTTAAGATACAAAGCACAGCAGGACCAATGAAAACTGAACACTCCAAGGAAACCGATTTTTTTTCCCATATCACAGCATAGGTCTGGGCAATTATTTTATATCAATGCAGTTGTGTCTTACAAGGAAGAGCCAACTTTCCTGTTTACTTGGAAAACACAGTTTCTTTTAATGCATGAATAAACCAAGGCTACATCTTCCATTACTCTCTATCTTATGCTCATGAAAGTGGCAGTTACCGGCTTTGACATTCCTGACAAACAGCTCGTTTGAAAATGAAATTAAATCAGTCCTGATTTCATTTACCTTCAGCTGAACTTCAGCTCATGACACTCCACCACAGCAAAGCTTCTCTTAAAAACCCAAGCTAAGCTTCGACCCTTGCCACACTTCAGCAGACTGCACAAACCATACAAGCAGGAAATAAATGAATTACAACACAGGGATAACATTTGGAAAGTCTATCTTTAAAAACCAAGGAGATTTCCAATAAGGCTTTAGCCTCTTGTCAAGGAACAGTGCAGCAAGCACTCACAGGAAGCCAATTAAGCAGCTGTTTGATTTAATTACACATGTGATTTTATAAGATAAATGCAGGTATTGTGTCTCCAGCCATTCTTACACTGATCTCAGGTCTCACCATCCATATAAAAACACAAGAGTTTCTGCAACTGTTCCTTGCACTGTGTGCCCAGTAAAACAAAGCCAAGTCATGCTGTGTAAGTTCACCTTTGGTATGTTTCTGTACTAACAAGAAAATCCATTTGTTTCTGTGCTAGAAAACTTGTGGAGCAGGACGGAAAACCAACTCCCACCAAAATAAGTGCATTTACAATCTGTGGTTCTTGCTGAAGGGAGCTCTGTGGCTGCATCCCTCCTTCGATTTGTGTGCCACAGCAACCCTGACGTGGACACACACACGAACAGGCTGCCCAGACTGCTCGGGAATGGGACAAAGGGCAAGGCCCTTTACAGGACGCAGGGAATGAGAGCCACCCCTCCCTCCTGGGCAGCACAACTCAGTGCCACGCTGCCCTGATGCACACCTTGCTGTTCCCCCGTGCTCCACTGAAGGACGGCAGCACGTCGTCACTCAGCTCTCCTGCTCCTCTGGGCTCGGGTTCCCAGCACCCGGGGCAGCAGGCGGCTCCTGCTTCCAGCACAATTCCCTCCAGCTCCAGAACACTCAGAACAGAACTGGGGGCTGGGCTGGAGCTGGATGGTGCACTTCTGTGACCAGGGATCCCTTCCATTAAGGATGGGCTTTTCCACTGCACAGCTGTGTTGTCAACACCAAAGTGCTGCTGTCACAAGGGGTCACACACAGGAGCACCCGTGTCCTTCCACTTGTTACGGCAGCCAGGATCACAAGCGTTCACACATCGGAAAATTCAGTTTACACTTCTTTTAAATCACTACCGAGGGATGTGTGAGCGCTGGAAACTGCAAAGTGACAAATGTCATGAGCACGACACCTGGGAAGACTTTGTGCCACGCCCCCGGTGCCCCTTGTATACCCCTGGCAGTGCCCGCACCACCCGGACACTCCTGCAGCGATGGAATTTAAAGCAGCCCCAGGGAATGTTCCCGGGAGAGCGGCCACAACAGGGATGGACCCACGGGCCGTGCCCCACGCGTGCCCGGGGCTCCACCTCCCCGTCACGATCTTCCTTTTCTCCACCACCTCACGGTGCACTAACGCACTGCGCACTAGTGCTATAAACAGTGCACTATTAATGCACAAATGCACTAATTCGTCTGGAACCGGCGAGTCTCTCGAGGGTTTTGGTGAGCCCAGGGGGCAATCTTGAACACTGAATTCCCCGCACCTCTCCCGCACACAGAGCCACGGGCCCTCCCCTGCCCTCTCCACGCCACCTCCAGCTCCTGAGTCTCGCACTGCTCCAGGAGCCTCCTGAAGCTCCCGGCGCTCTCGGCCATCACCGCCACCGGCATCTTCCTCGCGCGCCGCCGCCCGCGCTCCGACGCCACTTCCGTCGCCGGCCCCGGCAACTTCCGCCCGCCCGTCTGTGCCCTGGAGCAGGGCGGGGCGCCCGGGCGGGGCC
>WEKX01000688.1:790-64434 GCA_013390025.1 Pitta sordida
TTTTTTTTTACAGTATGACTACCAAATGCAAAATAGTGAAATACAGTTTTTAAGTTTTGTGTGCATACTGTCTGCAGTTTCTGTGGGTACTTTACACGTGCTTTACACCTGCAATCCTCATTTCATTATCAGAACCATTATGGAAAACAGGAAAATGGCATGAAATAGCATATTCTAGCAAACACAAAAAATACTGTACAGATTGAATCTAGATGTAAACCAGTGGCTAGTTTTTTTCAGAGGCAAGGGCTTGTTAGTTTAATTTGAACTCAGAAAAAAAAATTAGAAAGTATGAATAAACCTTTCTTTCTTTTTAAATTCAGTAGAAGTTAATGCATGCATTCTGATTAAATATTCAGCAATTAGCAAGTAAGCATCCAAAGATTTTAGATACACGTGAGCATTTTTCTTACTGTGGCTCATATCTTAACTAAAAATGAACACACATCCCTGCCCTCTCCCCAACCACAAAAAAACCCAGAGAGCACAAAACTCTGGAAGGTGTAAATACATGTACGTATAAGGTTCTTGGAGAACAATCTAAACCCGTTTGTGATACATGGCCTTACTTGTTCACCAATGGGACATGGCTGTTTCATTAAATCCAGGATTTGTAACTTAGTCTCAGGTGTCTTAGTTTCTTCTTCAGCAGCTTTTAGAAGAGCAGGTGGTAGAAGATTATCTGGTTCGAGTTTCTTTCGTTTTTCTACTGCTTTTAAGCCCAAAGCCTTTTACGGGATCTTTTTTTTTCTGTCAAATTTTGTTCCCTTTCATAAGTTTTTTTTTAGCTGGCTGCCCTAATAAAGATTGTACTGGGATTCTAAGAGTACGGTGAAGTAGATTGCATGAAATGTCTGAAAATATTGTAAGCACTATATTTGTTTAGTCCTGTTCTAGGAAATTCATGGAGTGAAAGAAGGCAAGCAGATTAAAGCTAGTTAAATGCATTGATCTCTTCTCACTCTTCCAAAAGGATTGTACTTTCTTAGTGGATCTTTTCTCTGCAGCACGTAGATCAACCCTTTAATACACTCTCACTATTCTTTTTTTCAGAATCTGTGATGTCCTCTAGCTTTCTTCATCTGCGTACTGTTTTTTTGAAATATTGTTTTATCTAAATAGCATTTTTTTCTTAAAAGGATTTTAAGCAAAATTAATGCACCAGGTTAACAAAGTTTTCTTACTTCATTTCTAATGTGCTGCCTAACTCTCCTCAATAAATTTCCTTCTCCATTGAAAAGTTCTTACATTTCTGTATTAAACAGGATAGAAGTAATGGATGAAATGTAAAAAAAAATAAAATAAAATTTTAATCAAAAATTACAAATATTTGTCATGATAGTCTGGTTCTAGCATGTTCAACAATGTAACTAAAACATGATTTTTCACACCTAGCACTTTATGCTTTCTCTAATATGAAACTTGAAAAGTTACACGCAAGCTAGAGTGGCCTCAGGAGCTGTCCCATGCCATGCTTGCATGCAGTAGTGAATGCCAAGATCTTATAATTCCCATCTCCATTCCTCACTTTGTCACCAGATATTCTAATTTTTCTTACTCAGAGTGAAGAAATTTAACCAACAAATTGTCTGGAAGTTATGAAGAATTTCACTATTCCAACTTGGAGAATTAATTTTTCTAAATGTCTCTCATCTTGATACATTAAAGCAAACAAATCCAAGAGGAACAAATATGTGAAAGCAATCTTCTAAATACTTCTAGCATTTTAAGTATAGGAAGTCTGCTAAAGAACTGGAAAGGTTTTAATTCGTATTTGTTTTACCATCTGATTGGCTTCTTTTAGAAAGCCATCATTTTGGAAATTCCATTTTCATAGAGGGCCTTCTCAAGAAATTTCGTGAATTCTTTTGTCTCACTAATTTTTTTTCAAAACTGGGATCTACTAAGTATCTTAAAATGGAGCTTTGAAATTACATGTCTTAGAGTCTAGCATTAACTTGAACTACATACCACAAGATACACAATACATTAACATTTACTGTTGTTGAGACATTAACCTGTGTGTATATGTCCATTTTACAGAAGCTTCTGGAAAGCTTAGGAACAATATTTAGAATCTACACTGCATGGAAGGAAACACAAACCTCCATATTAACTCTTCCTTTCACTGTACATGTTACACTCCTGGTGTTCCTGCAGCTGACACATCTTCATTTTATCTTTCACCCTTGCTGTGTCAGAGGAGTGAAAGTAAGATATGGGGGTGTTCACATATAGATTTAAGTGCACATAATCTCTGAAAAACCTAAATATTAAGTTGGGGTTCTAAATTTAGCTTGCTATGAAATATTTGTTTGGTTACACAAGGTTTTCTACGCTATTTGGTGGTTAAGGTCTTATTTTTTTAAGTGAAAGAAAGTATAACTGCATATATAGGAAAGGTTCTGTCTTGTTGGTGATTGATTTTGTTGTGTGACAAGTTTCCTAGTTTTATAGTCTAGAAAAAGATGTGGTGGTAAACCTTAAGTCCCCTGGGACTTGGCTGAAAAAAACACCTACCACAACTATGAGTAACTGTAGGGAGTGCAAATATGTTCAGGCAAACTGCTGTCCATTGCAGGTGCAGAGGGGCTAGTCTTGAGCCATATAGACAGAAGGCTCCTGCTCACCCAGGATCAAGATTGTCTTTTTCTACCTGACCCACAGGAATGGAATCGCTACAGCAGGCAGTAGAATAGTGTTTATACTGAACTTTGTCACATGGTTGATACTTGTAAATAGGAGAAGTATTTTAAGTTGATAGTTTTTCAAGATAATAAAAGGTGCTCTACTTGAAGGGAACCCAGTTAAAAGCAAGAAAGATGAGAGATCATTAAACCACTGTAGGTGCTTGTTTGATTTGTTCCAAAACATGATTATGTGAGGATACTATAGGCATCTAATTCCAACTTCAAGGTCTCGCTTGATAGGAAAAAGCCGAGTTAAATTCTGAAACTTTTCAGGGTTCTAACCTTTTGAAATACTATTAGTAGGCTGATACTTCAGATACACCATTCATGAAATACCCTCCATTGGTATTTGCTTTCCCATTGCTCAGGTGGTCTTGACCATGCTTTGTAACAGCGGGCACAAACATGCTCCATCTCATTGTCATCACTCTTTAACTAACCAAGATACTGTTGGGTCTCCTCTGGTGACTGAATCATTCAGATGCCATTGTTCTCCGTTTCTAAAATGTTAGAAATAGAATATTTGATGGGTTTTTTCTTAGGTACAAAATCTCTACTGCAGTGACAGAATACTTCCCTAGTTTGTATTTTCACCCTCGTTTCTTTTCTTTGACAAAAGCTCCTTGTCGTATTTCAAAGCTGATTATTACATCATGAAGACTGTGTCTTCAGTCTGAAAGTGGAGTTTTGATGGATTTTGAAGGAACAGTTTCCACATACTCTTATTATCCCTTTATGCTTTTCCCACCTACATAGAGCAGTGGTGTCCAGCCAGACACTGCAGCCTGCTTTCTCACCTTAAGTGCAACGCGTCCCCAAAACATCCTGACACTTTCTGCGAATAGCAGTTTCTCAGGCTATGTGGAGCAAGAGGAGCATGCAAAAGGAGTGAGCCTCCCTTTCCAGGACACATTATCCAGTTTTTGAACTCTTCTTTGCAGCAAGCCCCTGGATATAGGAAGATGACAATAGCAGCTGAATTATTTTCTCCTCTTGTTAGCTGTCGTCTGTGCTGAGACACAGGGACCTTATATGACTTACAGAGCCAGGAGCTGGTTATCCCTTTTGTGAAGTGTGATCAGTTCTGACGTGTTTGTTCTGACCACTTGAAATACCAAGCAAATCTATAAAACCTACTGGCACTGGTGAAGGTACTGGGTATTGCTAAGTCTGGTCTGTGACACACATCAAATGCCCCCTGTCACATGTGCCTTTTTCTGTTGCTTCTTTACAACCAAAAACACTCTTGCTTTTCCGGTTTTTAATTATGTCGTGAATGTGTGAGTGGCCAGAGTTCATATCCCCTGCTGCTGGATATGGTGAGGATCCTAGACCTTACATCAATGCCATTAAATTTCTTGTTTTCAAGTGGTAAAATATTTAACAAATTTAACAAATATTGTGGGGATCATGGTATTTTCTCGCTGTAGAGACTTCACTATAAGAAATTTGAATTAGTTTCTTTTTAGTCTTTTATTCGTATCCTGTATCCCTGTACATTGGTTCTATGTACAGCACGCTTCTTGAAAAAAATGCACTGCTACTTTATTAACTTCCCTCTCTCAAAAATTACGTTTTCTGTATTTTTTTCCATCCGAGTGTATCACAACATAATGGACTTAGAGGAGGATTCAAAAATGAGCAGCCAAGCAACAGCAGAATAGCACAGGAACTAGGAATTCTGTTCTAGCAGGACTGAGGAGCGAATTGTGTGCAAGAACAGGAGAGATCTTTGAAGCTCAATCACCATATTGATGTAATGATGTTTTGATGTATGTAATGAGGTTATTGATGTAATGTTTTATTCTGCATTCTAAAATCATGAGCACTTTTGTAACCAAATCCATAAACAGTAACAGGTTGTCAAATGACAGAGTATCGTGAGATTTTTCTTTCAAGAGATTCTCTCTTTGTGAAAATGAAAACTAAATGATACAGTAGCGCCTCTCACAAAGGTGCAAAATGTTGCATGTTGTGAAAAATGTAAGCACTTTCTGATTTTGTTGCTGATGCAACAAACCTGAAATTTGGTATTCCTTTCTTTAGTGTTTTAGTACTAATTAAGAGTGTTTTTAGAAGTGTCAGCGGTTACTGAAGAGAGGTTACTGTGGTTTTGCAGAATTGTGAAATTGAAGGAGTTGTAAGGGATCTTAACCCTTTACTGGGGTTTGTATGTGTTTTTACTTGGTTATAATGTAGAATTGGTGCCAAATTGCCTAACTGTTGCTGAAGGTAAACACCATTATACTTCTGTGTTTTCTTTTTTTCTTTTGGTTTTGGTAATTTCAAACAAGCAGAACTTTTGGTTATGTCAGCTTTGCAGGCCATGGAGGTTCACGTCGCCCTGTCAGCAGGTCATGAGTCTTGTGAACTAAGAAGAAATTATTATTTCTAGCCATGCTGTTTATAAAAGTTGTGTTAAAGGAAAAAAAGGTGTTTCTGAAAACGAGAAGTGCTGAAAACTATGTTAATAAGAGTATGGTCTTTTTTAGTTTAATAGAAGCTGTAGCAAGAAACAGCTGAAATAGTTGCTAGGAAAATGTCTGGCTTACTTTTTAAAGAAAAAGGTAATCACTGACTTCAGTTCCTTTGCTGATATCTGTAAGTTTAGTCTATTTGACTTGTTCTCTTGTAAAAGAACAGAAGACTGAATTCTAGCCAAATGCTTATTTTCAAGTCTTTGGAAACAGCAAGATGACTTAAGCAACTATTAGGAAGCTACTAGTACACATATAGAAACACAGGGCAAGTAATTTGCAAGCTGCAATTAACACCTTTGAGCAAGGGATTAGAATCAGAATCCAGAATATTCTGAGTTGGAAGGGACCCACAAGGATCATCGAGTCCAACTCTTAACACAGTCTCCCTGGCAGGAATGGAACCCAAGTCTCCCACACGCCAAGTGGGGACACTTACCACTGTACTAAAGTGGATTTCAATGCTACCCAATAATTAATTTTCTTTTTGTAGTTTCAGATTTGAAAGGTCTTCCAGATTTTTTTTTTAATTTTTAAAAGTAATTTTTTATATCTCTTTTTACTGTTTCTCTTAGTTATGATGGTTTTCCTTCCCTGGCTTTTGCTTTGACTTAATTAAATTTATTTCCCAAGCCCCCTGGCTTGCTGCTGTGAAACCAGCAGAGGGTGCACAGGACATGCATAGTGGTGGCTGTGGTGTGGCTCTGTGGAAACCAGAGAGCTATTGCTTTAAGCTCTGCTCAGGTGAGCCACTGTAGACCTTGATTACGATTCTCAGGATAATTCACTCTTGTGCTTCAGTGCAGTGTTCCATCCAATTTGTGGGTGTGTATACTCACTGGGGACAGGTTTCCCCCTCTGTCGTATGGGAGGATTGGGTTAAAGTACAAGTTAGATGCTACACTTCAAACACTTGCTATAATTAATAGGGATTATACAATCATCATTTTCACAGACCAAAGCCTGCTTTAAGAAACGTTTGTGAATTCTAGTTGTTAATCACCATGCTATTTTATGAAAAAGATTAATGAAAGTGGAAAGCACTTCCATGATTTTTTGCCTTGTAAAACAAAAACACTCTTGACATCAACCTGTGTTACCATGGAGGCTCTGCTGATGACTGCCACCCTCCCTCCCCTCACCAGCAAGTGTTGCCTATTAACACCCAGTTTCTGTTTTATCTAGCCAATTATGAAATACAAGTTCAAGGACTTGGGAAACTTTTGAATGTTTGTTTTTTTTAAGACGTCCTGAGCTCCTTTTTGCCCCTCAATCCTGAAACATTTTTTATTTTACTCATCAGAGGAATGTGGACAAGAGAGCTCAGTTAAGAAATGTAGCTGAGAGAATCTGCTTTTCATTATAAAAACTTAGAGAATCTTGGAATATTCAGAGTTGGAATAGACCCACAAGGATCATTGAGTCTGACTCTTGAATTATTTTTAGAATATATTTTCACATGTAGAAATTACGTTGAGCACTTATTTTTTATTTTAAATCATACAATGTATCATGTCTGGAAGGGACCATCCGGTTACACTTCTGGAAAAACAGGGTAAAAAGCTTTTACCTAAAACCCTCTGATTCAGTGCAGAGGGTTAGGAAAATATCCACTTTAGTAAAGTGATGAGTGTCCCCGCCTCTCATGCAGGAGACCGGGAGTTCAATTGCCACCAGGGAGGCAGTGGTGCCGTTTAAGAGTTGGACTCGATGATCCTTGTGGGTCCCTTCCAACTCAGAAGATTCTGTGATTCTGTGATTTGAGGTGGTTTGTAGATTTTTCACATCTTTTATGGGAATGATTTTGATTCTATCGTTTTATATGTTACTACCCTGTATTTATATAGACATCCTGTTTTCAACTGATTACATGATCAGTTTTCTTTGTAATCTTCATGGGTTTGCTTGTATTTAGATTGATAACATCTGATCCTTCTCCAGACACAGAGTATTATAAACCAGTAAAAGACTGGTAAAACTTTTTTCAGACTGGGAGTTTTGTAAACACTAATTCACATCTTTTTACTAATTTTGGATAATGTGACTCTGGTGAGTGACACATTTCAGCAGAAATGTATTTCCATTGTTTTTAGACTGCTCATGTTTTAATATCAGCTGTGTAGGAAGTCTGACAGGTAGTCAAATACTACTCTGGAGGGGATTGGCAGCTTTCAGTAACAGGCCCCCTTCAAATCCTGTCTCTCTGACAGGGATTCCCCTTCCCCTGGCTGTCGTGTCCTACCTCCCAGCAGGCCTGCAGGTGTCTTGCTATTCCTTGATGATTGTTGCCCTGCTTCTCTGTCCAGTCCCATTTATGTCTTGGTTTTGTTGTCCGTGTGTATATCCTACGAATTGCAACAGTTCCGAAGTGGGAAAATAGCTCTGGAATGACTGTGGAATCACAAGAGCAAATAATTTTTTTGAGTGTTGCATTTTTGGTCATTTCTATAATTACAGGTGCACCTCCAGAAGCAGTTAAGCATGAAAACAACTGTTTAAATTAATTTCAAAGGACATTAAGCAATCAGAGAAAGAGGGAGTAATCAGGATATTGCATTACAAACATTTCTGTATCAATATTATACTATTTCTTTCATATTTTTTCCCCCTACGGGGACCATTAAAAAAATCAAAATGGAATTTCTGTAAATTGTACAGTCTCATTACTTGTCTACAATTATAAGTAAAAGCTAATGCAATATGCAGTAATTTTGACATGATATCATGAAAATTGTGCAAATCATCATTAAAAATGGTTGAAGTACAATTTTTTTTAAATTATTATTATAACCTGGGGAATTTTTTTTTGAAAGCTACTAGGCTTGACAGGAAAGTGGAAAGAACAACTGAGTAGTTGACAGAACCTGTTTAATCCCATTTATCAATGATTTTGATTTTACCAGAGCAAGAGCTATAGTCTGCATTGTCATGCAAGAAGAAAGTTCCAGCATACACAGTACATTATCCAGTCTTTGGGAGTGATCAAGCATAAGAATAGACTTCTGTCTATGTTTGCATTGCTCTCCATTTAATTTTTTTTTATGGAAAGTGGTTTGGTTTTATAGATAGTTTTGTTTAAGCTTAAAACACTGACAAGAGAAGTATAAATGTTTCGCTGATTGCTCATGCTGTAGTTTGGAAAATGGCTTTGCTCCACTGGGAGGTTTCCAGTGGAGTCAGTGTGTCTTATTCCAAGGTTGCTGTAGCTAAACACAGGATGTGCAACTGTAGTACAGGGGTAAACCCATGGAGGGACATGGCAGTACTGTGCAAGACTCATGCACATGTACCCAAACAGCACTTGCTGGCCATTCAGCCTCTCCCTCTGTGAATCCATGAGCCCCACTTGCCAGTTTATGTGATTTTTTTTTATAGTTCCTGTTAATGTCAGTTAAATTTTATGCTTCTTGACAAAAAAGAAATTTGTAGTAGTAAGAGGCCTATTGTGAATCTACCAGTGTACATGGTGAAGCCATTCTGGGTATCTGCACACTCAAGCAGATCTGCACTCTGCTGTGAGAGACAGGATCTTTCACAATCTTTTTCCCTGTCTTTACTGCTCAGACTCTTCTAAAGGCAGCAGAACTTGAGGGCGTCACTCCCAATATTCCCATGATGAAGGCTGTTCCCCTCTCTCCCTCTCATACTGGGGTTTCTGATTATACATTTTCTCAACAGCTGGGAACAACAGCCCCGCCACTGCCTGGGATGGCCAGCCCCTGCAATGTGCTGGCCTTGCACAGCCAGGACGCACTGGTAGCCCCTAGCTGTGCATGCATAGTGGGAATCTCCATGCTGCAAGCTTTTGGTGTGTCACCCCTTTTCCTCCTAATGCCATTTGCCTTCTCTAGGTACAGCCTTCATGAGTAGCCTGCTCCCTTCCAGGTATCACTGCAGCCTCAGCCTTGCCTATTGCTTTTAAAGCCTGCTCAGCTCATTTTAACTCGTTCACTGCCTCATTCCTCCAGTGACCCATAGTGATGTGTACCAAAATACTCTGTATCAGTCCCTACAAACCACTGAAAAGGGCTGTTGGCAACAAAAGTGGAGTAAAGCATGAGCATGTTAAACAAGTAAAAGAGCATGCAGCAGCAACTGAGTGAATGCTCTCTGCTACTTCCAGCCAATTGAATTAATCAGCTAAATGGACTTGGGTGATTCATCCCTTGTCCTGAAGGCTCTGTCCTTCCCGGAAAGCATCTTGAGACTGATGACAGTCATTCACATCATAGTATTCAGTCTCTTTGATGGAAAGCCCTGATCTGTTCCTTGTTTCTGTGGCCAAGCATGAAGCTGCACAGGATCTCACACAGGATCACCTGGACTGTCATACCTCTCCTCATTCCGACAGGTGTTTGTCTTTACCACTCTCATCACTTCTTGTAACAGCATTACATGTAATAACTGTTGATAACCTGCTACCTGTCTGATTGTCCTTGTGTTAGAAAGCTTTACTCCACAACTGTGTATTATGTCTTGCCTTCTACATTATAAATATGGAGAGAAAACAGTCATCATCCTCTTCTCATAACAAATATTTACATAGTTTAAAAATGTTGTCATGTCTTCTCTTAGTGTTTGTTTTTCTAGACTAAACAATCTATTTCTTTCAACTTTTCCTTCTTCTACATCTGTTACCAATTTTTTGTGGCTTTTACTTGAACTCCCTCCAATCATGTCCTTCTTTTGACAGCCCAGGAGGCAAAGATGGATACAGTACTGCAGTCAGGGCCCTGCCACTCCTTATAGGGGAAAATAATTACTTGATTTGCTTACAGTATTACTCTGACTATATATCAGGCTACCTTCTTCTGCAACTACATATTTATGATCTGCTTATACATGTTTATCTATATCTGCTTATGATTTGCTAATAGGCTACTGTAACTCCCCTACAGATCTTTCTATAGTAAATTACCTTTCTCTTTGTGGATCCAAGATATTACTTTCAGAACATCCAAATTGCTGGCAATTATAGTGAATTCTCATTCGCACTTGTAAACTGCTTGCAACCTCAAGTATCACCAAAGCTCTGTTACAGTTTATCCCCGCTGCATTGTGACCTCTCCATTACAGCCCCATGGATTTGTGAGGAAAATTTCTCACAATTCAGTTTCAGGGATCTGCGAGGTTTCCTGGCCGATGCATGCGCAGTGCCTCTGCTTTGCGGGGGGGTGCTGCCGGCTCTCCCTGTAGGCAGGGTGGGGCTGGCCCCCAGGGGAGGGTACGTGGGGAGAGTGGGTGGTTTCTCCAGCTCGCAGTGGCGTTTAGATCCCTACAGCACTGTGCCCCGGTCCCTGACATGGTCCTGTGTGTCTCCTTTGTGCTCCGCTGAGACCCAGTGCAGCACCGCCACAAGACATGCCATTCCTTGTTACTCAAAGCCCAGTCAAAGCCCAGGCAGTGCTGCCTCTACCAGGACCAGTGGATGTTAAAGGTAAAGAAACTCCGATACCAATGCCCCCTCCCCGCCATAAGCAGCATGGTGTGTCGCAGTGTTGCAAAGTTAAGGTTTTCCAGGCTCCAAAAATGCTGACCAGAGCTTGGAGACACCCCTTCCCCGCCGCGGAGGCAGGGCGAGCATGTGTAGTGGTAGTAGCAGGGCCGGCGGCTCAGGGCCAGGCTGCTGCGGGCACAAGCACTGGGGCCGGGGGGAGGGGGGGGGGAGCAGCAGCAGCGCAGGGTTTGGGCTGTGAGCACATGCGGTTGCAGCAGCCTCTCAGAAACGGTTCCCTTTGCTCCCCTGTGCTGACAGAGCCCGTGCCAAAGAGCGGAAAAGTGTCCGCAGCACTCTGGAGTGCCAGAGGGTGGAGCAATGGGCATGGCCTTCATGCATATTAATGACTGGCGTGTCATTGCAAGTTTGACATTCTGCGAGACCTCTGGCATGAGCCGTTCCTTGCAAATGTGGGAGTATAACTGTATCACCAAAATGCATGATTGTCAAATACACAAGGCATCAGAATCCTAACTAGTTTGTTTTGAGAAACCTAATGAAAGGCCTTTAGTTGATAAAAAGTGGAAGCTATGTTGTAGAATGTAATCAAACTTTTCTCTGCCTATCACTCTGCCAGCATACAGGTTATAACCTGAGGTTACTGACATTTCACCCACCAAAGTCGATGCTCAGGTGCTAAATTAGTTGCTGCAGAGCTTCAGGTGACAGCAGCAGTATTCTTTCAGCCACAGTTTATTTTGAACTAGCAAGGTTGTTCAATCCTGTGTTTCTTTTTGTAGCACATTAGTAGGTTTTTTTTCTTATATTTCACTATAGGTATTTCTTTTCTCTCTCTGTTTGCATGGTGAATTCTTTGCCATTCTCCCAGCATGTGTATTTCGTTATAGCTTTTAAATTACTCCTTTGGAGCGCTAAGGTAATTAAGTGTCTTCTGGTCTAACATTCTACTCTCTTACTCTCCACTGGCATGATTTGCTTCTGTGCTTTAGTGATGCCCCTCCATAAACTTGTCCTCTCATTTGAACTCTTTCACCTCCTGGATTGCCTTTGCCTGGGGGTGTCCTTGATTAGTCTCTAGAGCTGGCTGTGGCTGCGGTCCCTGTGCTTCTCTAGCATTGTTCTGCTCTTTCTTTCCTAGGAATCATGAAATCTCTCATTTTATAATCAATTTGATTTGATTTCCTTTTCATTAGGAAATTCTTAACAGTTCTTCTACAAAACTGAAGTTAAAATTAGAACATCCTCATATCACCTTTATGGCCTGCCAAATTACTTCAGCGAATACTTGAGTGTCTTTTTCTCCAGGAGAAATAAGAGATCTTTAATACCAAACTTTGTCTGTATTTTAATTTTAAAAGACTTTTGAAGCTTTGTGTGCTTCATGGAGGAGTTCTTTCATCCAGGAAGCCAACAAAAGACTGTTTCAAGGGTTTTCTTCACTCCTTGAAATAGTAGAAGGGAATATTTTTATGACCTACTAATCTAATCCTTTCTCCAGAGTACTTGCTAAATATGTATTGTTTTAAAACTTATTCTCTAGCTTTTAAAATTACATCTGAAAGACACTTCCTGAAGAAACTACAAGGGGTTCTGTGCCTCATCAGTATAATGGCAACTACAAAGAGATGAGGCATAACCAGCTGTTGCATCATAAAAATATATACAGAGAGTTGGACTAGATGATCCTTGTGGGTCCCTTCCAACTCATAATATTCTGTGAATCTGTGAATCTGAGGCCCTGTGAATNGGGTTCGCTATCTTTGTGGATTTCACAACTTGCGGAAGGCAGACCAGACCCAACAGCCCCCCGAGTAACGGGGGTTCGCTGTATCTCACCTGAGTCTTGTGGCAGGTTGTCAACATCCAGCATAATAAAGATACAGTCTCCTATACCATGGTACCACAGANCCCCGCACAGCCGCTCCCACTCCCTCCCCGCCTCCACTCGCAGGGCGAGAACAGCAGGCCCAGTCTGCTCACGAATATGTAAATGGGTCCCAGCCGGGAGCCGGCACAGTGCAGCCAGGATGCATTTAGTGTAAATGTGTGTTTTTGCACAGCTGGAATTGTCCTCTGCCANGTCGGTGTTTGTGTTGGTGATTCCCAGTGCCTGTGGCCACCCCACGCTGGGAAAAACCCCTTTTCCACTTGGCTGGGGACACTGGTGCGGGTAGCCGCCTGCGCCACTGTCCTGGTGTTGCTCGAGGTGGGTAATCTGGTCTCTCCATACTTGGGGTAGACATTGTGTCTGGTCTCAGGCTCCAAGTCTACTCCAAGAAAGGCTCAGACACTACATCTAACCTAAAAGTGTGTAAATCTTTCATAACTACATGCAGCCTCCTCACTCAGAGCCGAGCCACTGTGGGCGTGGCGCGCACCTGGCTTGGGTCTGCCCAACCGCTGCAACGTGCGCTGGTCACCCTGAGCCGAGCCAAGCTGAGCTGAGCCGTGGCGCGGGACGGCTGCCCCGAGATGAGTCAAGCTGAGCCAAGCTGAGCCGTGGTGCGGCACGTGCAGCCGGGGAGAATTTCCATATTCATGAGTACCTAGTTTGAATATTCATGCGTGTCAGGTAGCGCATGTGCAGTTGCAAAACAGGCCTCCTTAATCACTGAAAAATCACGCCGCTAAGATATGAAGCTGCAATATGGAGGTCGCGAAGTGAAAGAGGGTTGAGTGTAATTTTCTCTGAGCAGCAAACAAAGTGTAGCTAATATTGACAGGGCCTTCTACGATCTATATAAATGTAAAAAAAGGGGTGCAAAATATAAATCCTAGAGTGGTACAACACTCAATGAGAGTATTGGTCTCAGAGTAAAAACTTTATGGTTGATCTGTCTCTTACGGGGCAAATTGCAACCCTACCTCTGCAGCCTTTTATTCCTTTAGGAAAGGATGTATGCAGTTCCGCTTCTTGAGCATGTTTCTTGTTTTCCTTGTTTTTGTAGTATTCTGTAATAGTTATTTCAGACCTTTGGAAATGGATTAGATATTCTGCGATTCTGTGATTCACATATTAGTTAAACAAGAACTTTTGTTACAGCCTTTTCTTATCTTGCTGTCAGTGCTATTTTAGTAACTCCATGAGTGACAACAGCATTTTTATTTCTTTGAAGGCTCCAAATATTAGAATTATTTTAGGGGAGTGGTTTTGGATTCGGTTTTTATTCATACAGATAGGTTATATATCATGAGTGTTATATAATGCCTGTAATTTAAGAGTCCACAATGAAAACAAAGCATTTCTTATATTCTGAGGCATTTCCGGGGAGTGAATAATTATGATTAACTGAATAGGCCATTAGCTACCACTGTTGCTGCTCAAATGCAGCTGAAATATCATTTATTTAGTGGCAAGAATATTTGGCAGCAGTGCATTTGCAGAAAAAAACCCCTAAACTTTACAAATTAGTTCTCTACACCCTTAAGAGTCTCCAAAGAAGTTGTATTTAAAGCTACCAGACTCAATTTTCCTAGGTTGTAACTGTACAAGAAATATAATACATTACTTAGGTGAATATTATATTTTAACAATCTTATACCAAAATATGTAGGAATTCAATAATTAAAATAGCTATGGGCATGAAATATTCTTTGGATTGATTAAGCCTTCTCACTCCACTATCTCCATTTTACTGTACCTATTTACATGTTTTTCCAAATATTTATATCTCTGAAGAAATATATTCTGCAATTACAGAAGAAAAGATATACTTGTTCATTTTATAATAGAAGAATTACTAATGAAATACTGATAGTAAGATTTTTCCATTAGTGATATGAGCCAATGAGCACAACCTAACAGGCATTAAGTTTTTTGCAATATTTTACTTATGGGGATTTTGTCATGCTATCTTGGCATTGAAAAAGATTATTCTTTTTAGTACATCTTAAACACCTTCAGTTGCAATGCCGCCTTTCATTTACTAAAAGCTCTGCTTGCAGTAAAATAATTTTCCTCTGCGGTGAATTTTTGTTCAAAAGAAGAAACAGAATGTATCTTCAAGGTAACATTAAGGGTCTTCAATTTATTTTTTAATTTAATATTCTTTACAGTTGAATCTGATTAGAAACCAACTACCTTCTGAAGTTTCTTTATTTTCTCCTGTATCAAACAACTTAATATATTTTCAAGGTCAGAAATACATTTTCATTTCAAGTCTCTTCAGAAATGCTGGTGGTAGTTACAGTAAGAAGGTATTATAATAATTACCAAGAATATTTCTGATATAAATCCTTCGGTGAACAGGAATGATATGAATTTGGCTATGCTGCTCTCTGGAGGTTCTTGGCATCCAGAGCAGGCTGCATTCCTTGACTGACTGGAGCTAATGGATAACTTTCTGTAAATCGTGTGGTCTGTGATGGAGCTGAGGAGTAAAGACTCTAGCTGTAGTGATTGTCTTTTTTTTAGGAAAAAAATATTGTCTATTCACAACTGAAGTTGAATTTTACTGTAATTTTCCCATTTCTTGAAAAAAATAGTGTTTACAAAAAATAGGGTGCTTGAAAAAGCTAAAACTTTTGAAGAAGCTAATACTGAGTGCTTTTGAAACTTCACAATATTTAAGAAGTGTTTAAAAACATATCACAGTCTCTGTAAGAATTAATGGAGAATAATAGCAGTGATGGAAATGTTTCTTGACGTGAGAAGTACTTGGGTCTGTATTTCAGAAAAGAAACGTGGGATCAGTAGCTGGTAAAATAAAAAATTCTATTTTTGCTAATTATCATGATTATTTATACAGAGCTATTTTATTTGGGTTTTGTTAAGAAGGATATTAGATGTTTGGGTTTTTTTTTTTCCTTTTTTTTCCCCCCGAGCTAGAGTTAACCATGCCGAAATGTCTGAAATATAGTATGAGAGAGTGTAGAAACAAGATCTATTTAACTGTTCATCCAGTTAAACCCCCAGGATGGATTTAACAGTAAATCACTGGGAGACCATAGCCGGCATAATAGCAGCCAGTGGTCTTCAACAGGTTCAAGAGCTTTGAATCTTCTCTGGAGCTCTGTCGTCCCATAATGATTATCTGAGGCATTTTACATATGTTGTGGTATTTGACTGGAATTCACAAAACACTCAATACTTTGTGATTCTCATCTCGTGATTTCCCTGCCCCCACGAAGACGGCCCCATGCTTTGTGGTGTATTCACGGCCCTGCATGTGCAGAGTTATGAATATTCAAATGAGTCCACCCATCACACCACCCACCTCAGCCCCAGAATGCTCTGGTGGTGTGTTGGCCCAGCCCCCCTCTCCACAGTGCAAAGGGATGGGAGGCTCCCGGGACCCACGGGAATGTTGCATCAGGAACACGAACACTTCCCTTCGCCAGTCATGCATGCACACCAGCACCAAGACAAGGGGCATCCACCCCACTCCCTCAGCACCGGGACACGAACCTGACCCCTGCTTTTCCAGCACCAGGACACTGTGTGTGCATATGTGTATGTCTGTTGTTCCAGAGGTATTGCACTGTTTCCATAGAAACAGGTGAGGGGGGGGCGACAGTGACTGCCCAGGTGCTGCCGTAGCTCATCACCATGGTAATGGCACTGCCAAGGGCACGATGGCCAAGCAGGCACTCATGGGGCCCCAGAGGTGTGCAGGTTGTCCCCACACCCTCACTGGCAATTGTGCAGAGGAGCAATTACTTCCCCACTCCTGCTGACCGCACTATTTTTCATACAAGCCAGGATGCCACTGGCCTTCTTGGCCACCTGGGCACACTGCTGTCTTACGTTCAATGAGCTATTGACCAACACCATCAGATCCTTTTCCACCAGGCAGCTTTCCAGACACTCTTCCCCAGGCCAGTAGCGCTGCATGGGGTTGTTGGGACCCAAGTGCAGGACCCAGCATTTTTGCCTTCTTGAAGCTCAGTCCAATGATCCAGCCTTGTCCAGATCCCTCTGTGAAGCCTAACTACCATCCAGCAAATGAACACTCCCACCCAAACTGGTGTCATCTGCAAACTGACTGAGGGTGTGCTCAATCTCCACATCCAGATCATCAATAAAGATATTAAGACTGGGCCCAACACTGAGCCCTGGGGAACCCTACTCATGACTGGCCACCAGCTGGATGTAACTCCGTTCAGCAATACTGTCTGGCCTCAGCTGTCCAGCCAGTTTTTTACACAGCAAAGAGTGCACCTGTCCAAGCCATGATTAGCCAGTTTCTCCAGGAAATGTTGTGGGAAATATGTCAAAAGGCTTTACTACTGTCTAGGTAGAAAGTACACACAGATTGTCCCTCATCCACTCATTAGGTCACCTTGTCGTAGGAGGAGATCAGGTTGGTCAAGCAAGACCTGCCTTTCACAAAACCACAGTGGCTGGGCCTGATTCTCTTGTCCTGTACATACCATACGATCCACCTGAGGTGATCTGCTCCATGGTCTACCCTGGCACACAGGTCAGGCTGACAGGCTTGTAGGTTTTCAGAGTTATAACCTGATCAGGAATAAATGCAAGCAGTAAATTCTAGTCATCAGAACAATGAACTTCTGAAATAATGAGCAAAACGATGTTAAAAAGTAAAAAAGAAAATTAGGACAGAGCTTGACCAATTAATGGAAAGAAATAGAAGAAGTCTGTATGCTGAGGTCTTTCTATCTCCTGTCTCCCTACTTTGTACCCCTCCTATTCCACATAGTAAAGGGCTAGGAACTGTTTTGTATGCTCCAGAGTTTGCTTTCAGGAACCAGATGTTCATAGGTATTCAGTGAGGCGAGACACAACACTAAAAAGTGAAGAAGAGGCTTCAGCTGTGAGAGTGAAGAAAAGTCTTGGGTTATTGGTTGTTTCAGGATTGCCACAAGCCATCAGTGTGATACAGCCCTGAGAAATGCTCAGAGAGATGTAAGAGTGTCAAATCCATTTCAAGGAAAGGGATGCTGATTTGGATTTCAGCTTGCTTGCTTTCTCCATGTTGCTGGAAGCCCAACCATCAGTTACTGCTTTGAGACAGTACAGGGAGCCATGTGCTGCTGGCAAGCAATTTCTTGGCCAATTTCAGCTGTTATTCAGTGGTTGTGCAGTGACTTTTTGTTTACTTTATCCCAGTGTGACCAGTTACAGAAATGCATCAGGCCCACAGCTGGGAGGCAGCGACAGCCAACCTACCTCTTGAATGAGAGAGGTGCTGGTCCTGCTGGCTCACACCAGAGGAAAGAAGCAGTTGGGACAAATTATATTCACTGGGACCCTGGCAGCAAACAGCTCCCTAAATCAGTCACAGATACCTGTAGGCTGACTCAGCGCCTGCAAGGCAAAGGGGTCCAGGTTAGTTTAAAGCTTATCCTGCAGGATTGACTCATCACAGGAGCAGTCACTGTCAGCTCCCAGCTACCCCAGAGGATGTGTGGCTTTTGTTGGGAATGCTCCTGTCTCTCACACCAGCTCTCAGCACCACCCAACTCTGAGCCTGTCCTCAGTGCTTCAGCACATACCAAAAGGGTTTGCTTGAACTGCTTCTGCTGTGTTTATGGATATGCCTTTGCCTTGAAGCAAACCAGAAGCATTCCCAGTCATGCTCAGCTGAGAAGAGATTAAGGCTGCTCTTCATTAACACCTTGAAGTGTTGTTTGCAGTTTCCAGCTCACACCATCTGCCATGCTGTAGCCACACCAATAAGCATTGTTAGACTTGAATGTAGATGAAGTGTTCTAGCAAGTATGTCAAGAGTTGGCTCATGGTCAAGTTTCAGTCACGTAACTCTGTAGACATACCACCAAACAAATCTTTCTCATGGCAAGACAGAGCTGGAAGTCAGCACATTTGGATGTTTCTTGTTTTGCAAATGCCGAATATTCAAGAATTGTAGTCTCACAAATTATGAGACTGGCTTTAAAATATTGGAATCTTAAGGCTCTAAAAATCCTTTTTGTTTTGCCTTCCACTTTTCTCAGACTATTCTGAGGCTATGAGCACCTAAAAAATCACATATCTCACCATTTCTTTGCATCTATGAGCATGGAAAAATGAACTGAAATAAGAAAACTCATGTTCTCACATAAGCAGCTCTTTTCAGAAGAAGCTTTACAGAAAACCATCACATCGTGGTGCTCATGAGAAACTGTCTGGAGCTGACAACCCTGGATTTGATAAAGCCAAGGACTGAATTTGGCCAAAGTTTGCTCAGTTGCAATAAGAATATATAGTTTGGGTTACAGAATTTTTGCTAACAGAAGATACATATGGAGTGAAAAAAAACAGGTACAGATTACCTGAAAGGAGGGAAGACAGTAAAGAGGTTAGAGGGGCTACAGTTGTTGTCTTGTGCAGTGCAGTGCAAGCATTTTCAGTCACACACAAGGGAAACTGCTGCAAAGCTGTGGAATTCCCGCTCCAGCTCAGAAATCACCCCTCCAAAAAAATGTTACTTAAACCTAGCCTGTATTTTTGAGGACTGGCAACTGTATTATTACTTGTTACCCTGATCAGGTCTTAACTACAGAATGCAGTGTGACTCCAAACTGTTCATGTCTAACTGATATCACATACACCACCATATTCAATGCAGAGAAGCTTTGAAATTATCAGATTTTTAAATTGTGTTACATAGGACTTTTTTCTAATGATTTTAAACTGTTTCAAGTTATGGTATACACTAATTTTTTAAACTATTTCATGTGATTGTTAAACTGGCAGATTCTTGTTAATTTTAAAATACGTATATTTTTAAAGGCATTTACTGAAAGTTTAAAGACTTTATTATCCATTGTATTTAAGTATAATTTGAATTTAGCTATAAGTGTAGGTTGCCTTTAGCCTTATGCCTCTAGTATCTTTATGATATCAGGACTTTTAGATATAACATAATACTTAATGTTTGCCTGTTAATTTGTTTAAAAATTAAATATAAGAATCTTTTAGTGTACAGGTATGGAAATAATATAACAATTCAGATATTGAAGATCACTATTTTTTTCCCCAAAATACCCTTAGACTGAGTCATAGAAAACTAATTTCCTCTGTATATAAACTGCCTGTTTATATATTTACACCCTGTGATATTTGGAACATCAGATGATGTTCTAAATGTTATTATTACCTTTATAGAGGCTTCTCTAACATCAGGGACAAGGGCTTCATAATTACATTCAAATATATACAGTCGGGTCTCCTATAATGTGGACCCGCAGTCTTATTTGGGACCTGCACAGCTGGACTTCTGCGTTGAATGGCGGCTGCGCCGCAGCCACCGCCTGGGCTGCCACTGCGGCCACTGCAGCCGCGGCTGCCACCCCAGCCACCACCCCCCGTGCCCCCACCACTGCCTGTACTGCCCCCGCTGTTGCCTGAACCACCACCACCACCTGTTCTGCTGCCACCACAGCCCCGCATGTGCAGGTCGCGCATGTGCAGTTGTGAAACGGCTCTCCTACATTGCTAAAAAATCATGCCGCTAAGATCTGAAGCCACAATATGGGGGGCGCGAAGTGCCAGAGGGCCGACTGTACAATGATCAGCATTCCCCTTGTGTAAACCCTGACATTTGACTTCAAGGAACAAACAGATTAAGGTATTTCATTATCAGTAGTTCACTTTAGTACAGTGGTGAGTGTCCCTGCTTCTCATGCGGGAGACCAGGGGTTCAATTCACAGGTTATTCCGAGTTGGAAGGGACCCCAAGAATCATCTAGTCCAACTCCCAAGCAAATGCCCACCCAGGGATCAAACCCACAACCGCAGAACCATGAGCACCACGCTCTATCCATCTGAGCCTCCCATCGTCTAGACCATGTCACTGAGTTCCTCATCCAGTCTTTTCTTAAACACCTCCAGGGATGGCAACTCCACCACCTCCCTGGGCAGACCATTCCACTGAGAGATCACTCTGTGGAAAAGCTCTCCCTAACATCCAGTCTAAACCTCCCCTGGCGCAGCTTAAGGCCATGTCCTCTTGTTCTGGTGCTGGCAGCCTGAGAGAAGAGATTCACACCCACTCAACTGCAACTTCCCTTCAGGTAGTTGTAAACAGCAATGAGGTCACCTCTGAGCCTCCTCTTCTTTTTTCCTCCGGGGAGGCAGTTGTGCCGTTTAAGAGTGGGGCTCAATGATCCTTGTGGATCACTTCCAACTCAGAATATTCTGTGATTCTGTGATTCAGTCTCCACCCGTAAACTTTCACTGAAATTTAATGTCAGGTGAATTATGGAGGTTTTATGCTGCTTGCTAACATGTGGAAATTTTGCACTCTGTTCTAGGATCTGCATATTTTACGGCCTCAGTGTAATTACATTGAGCGCTGCTAGTCTTCCCCTTGTCAGCCAACACTAAGGTCGCACTGTTTAAATACAAACTCCTGTCTCTCCTTTTGGAAAAATGGTGTGGGACTCATCTTATTTAGCTTTACTCCTGCAATGCATTTACACTATAAAGCTGACTGTTTTGTCTCTGTAGTATAGTGAGCAATGTACCATGGGGATAGGACACCCACACACCACCCACACACCTCTCAGGCTGCTCCTGACACTTGTGTTAGGTACCTAGGCAAACATGGAACAAATTCTCTTGCCATTATTGACTGGCTTCAGATAAGTCTGGTTGGCTACTGATATTTATCATGGTTTCGCTTGCATGAACAGTAGTGTGTAGTGCCATTTAGGATGTCCTGATGGTTCCCGTGCTAATGAGCCAGGAAACCTTTAGGGCATCTGAAAAGGCACTAGACTCTATCAGATAACTGATAACTATCAGAATCAGATAACTGATTCTCATCCTTGGGCACCCAACTCAAGTGAGGTCAATGACCTCCCCCCACCCTGTTCCACAAGGCTAGAATGACTTCCCTACAAGTTATCTGAGGCATAAGGAAAGATTTTGTATGCTTTGGAATTGTATCTCTGTGCACAAATTCAGCCACCGTGGAAAAGGAGCAGTCACTCAGAAAAAAATGCACAGGATGTTTCAAAAACATGCAGCAGTATTATAGAATAGTTTTGTACCACTGCAGAATTGCTGTTTAGGAGTTATCTTTATTTTCAACCTATATGGTTGTTATGGTTTAGGGGGTTTTCTGCTGCTCTGGCAGCGAGGGGGTTAACAGCTCAGTTCTTGCCTGAGCTCCCCGTGCTGCCAGGGCCTTCAAGCTTATAGAGATAGAGGCGTCTCTGTGAATAACATACTTGGGAGAGAAGAAAAAAAAGTTCAGTAGTAAGATGTAGCGTGCCAGCTCAGAACCTGCGTCGGGAGGCTGAGAGATTTGAAGGCCCCCAGGCCNCCTTCTAAATGATGCTTCCCTTGCAGTTCTGATCTTGTTAGTTAGAAAATAAACCTTTTATGTTCTTTACTTATAGTTTTGCCTTGATTTTTGCCTGTAACCAGGTTTATTCTCCAGTTTCTCTCCTTCAGGAGAAGTTGGGGTGGGTCTCTGGCATCCAGCCAGGGTCAAACCACGACAATGGTTTCAGGTCACTGTAAAATCAACCCATCCACCAAGTTTCTTTTTCCCGTGGATGAGGTGCGCCCCTCTTACATCATGTGCCCACCTTTGCCTAATGTGTCTCAGGCTTTGGCTACACCCAGCCTGGCCAGCCCTTTTGATGCATCTCACTGTAGTGGCAGGATCCAGTCATTGCCAACATGACAGTGCCTGTTGTCTTGCTCCATTTTCCTTAGAGGCATATAATCAGGTCCATGTTTCTTGGTTGGGAAACTCACTCAGGTGACCTCATATAGAGTACTCAGGAATGAAGCAGTATCCTATCCATGTGTTGGAGCTCTTCAAAGCACATGCAACCCCTTCCTGTATCATAAGCAAGATCTACATATCCACACAGGGAGAGGACAGTTCACCCACCCAGCAGGATGGTTCAGTCCCCCTTGTACTCCTTTCTCTGATGGGAGATGACTGTCAGGACACTGGTGCACAGAAAGCAGGGTTCACCCCTTAGCAGTTCATCTTTCCTTGCCTGCAAAGAAGATTTCATTTCTGGATTGCCAAGAGAACCATGATGATCTTTTCAGAAAGGAGTCATCGTGACACATACATCTTTCCATATCAACAGAGTATCAGCTCTTCTGGTCCTGAGCCAGTTGCTGCCTGGATTTTCCCTGTTATGTTTCTAACTGAACAGTTTGTCTGTCTTTCCCTTTCATTGTTAGCAGAAGTTTTGACCCCAGGAAAGATCAGTAATCCTAACCCTGACTGACAAAAAGACAAAAGTAGTTTTGGTATCTGGGTGTCTACAATTCTTGGTAAAGTCTTTCAAATCTTCATAATTTAAAACCCTAGAGTTGTTCTCAGAGGGGTGCAGACATCTGCTTTGTCTCTGCTTCAGGACTTTTGGCTTCCTGTAACAACCAAGTTTTTTGTGGAAGTCCTTCTTCCACCCTGACCCTGGTGGTCAGACTGGATGTCATCAGCAGTCCTGGGTCAGGCTGGCTTGCCCTTCCTTCTTTATCCTATTTCTTTCTTTTTCACTGGAGAGAGTCGAAAGTGTTTGTGTGTACTCTTTATGATGCTGTCTCTCTGTAACCACCTATTTTTAAGAGGAAACTCAGTCTCACTTTTCACAGAAAATCCAATGGGAAATACCACTAAATGTCAAATCAATTTTTCTGCTAATTGAAGATGGGCTTTGTACTGTATTTCAACTTCTGCTGGCCTCCAATTCTTCCAGTTCAGATGGAGCTGGGGCCTCTCCACCTCAGGAAGCAAGTTATTTCACTTTTGCGAGTAGCACAGGTAGCACAAACAAAATATATCATGGAGTGAAAAGTAGAAAAGGCCTGACAAATAACCCAAATTAGATATGAAGAGTGATCTGTGCCTCTTTTGTTTATGGAATTGGCTTGTCTTTCCATAAAGACTAATGTAAATTATAATCTTTTCTTTGCAAGGCTCAATATGACTAATACTGCTGGTGTTACCGGTCCTCCTTCAGCATGTTTCTGATCAAGAACTTATGCAAGATAAATAGTAAACAGTAATTTCACAGCCTGGAGTTTTATGAAGCTGTGCAACTGATTTGTTTCTAAATGACATATTAAATATAAATCTGTTTGTTGTTTTCTCAGTGGAGCTTTTCATTGAACAAAACTCAATTTTAAGAGGTTCTAGAAGACTTCCATTAAGCCTAAATTGAATAGTATTTCAGTAGAGCACATGCATCATTAAAGTAACCATGTAGATGTAAAATCAGTTTTCAGCAGGACTGTATTATTGCTTGAAAGCTTTTCTCCATAATGTTTTCATTTTCAAAGTCTATACAATTCTTAATGTTAAATGATATTTGCTAGTACATATTTGCTTTATTTGAACAACAGTGTATGGCAAAATATTTCAGTTGTTATTATTCTTATGTGTACTAGGGAAACTGGGCTAGAATATGTGTTTATTGTGTGTGTGCATGTATTATTTGGAAGCCATATGCAGGCAGTTTTCAATTAAACACCACTAAGTGCAGTTCTTCAAGTGCTTTTCCTTGTTCTGGTAATATTCAGTATTCCCACTGACAGCTTGGATGAAAGTTAGAAAGTACACTTCATAAATCCACAGAGCAGAACAAGCAAGTTGGAAGCAGTAAGATTGAAAATTACCTTGATAAGGCAGAAGAGCGGTCTAGAAAATAGCAGATTTCCAGCAGTGATGCAGAATTGTACATAGTGCTCAACGTAATCAGCTGCACATAAATGTATGTCGGAAACAACTTGCCAAGCTGCAATTCTGTAGAAAAGACCGGTGTCATAATGATCCCAAGCTAAGTGCTACTTCAAATAAGGCCTGGCTATGGGAAGGGGAATAATGAAGCATCAAATACAATTATTTCACTTTAGTCAGTGCTGATAAGGCCTCAATGTAAGAGCTTCACCCACTTTCGGGAACTGCAGCTCAGGTAGAATCCAGGAAGAGTGCAGTCTGGGCTCAAAGATCTAAAGCAGATGGGCTTTCAATGAAAGATTGAAGGGTTGTTTAGCCAAGAGATGAGGAAAGGAAGATATGATAGCCACTTTCTTGTGCCAATGGAAGATATGATAGCCACCTTCTTGTGCCAATGGATCTCTGAAGAGGAAGGGATTTAGCTGTCATGTATGCTGTCAGTAGAGAAAAGAGGTTAGGTCTCAAGAGTGATGATTTAGTATAAGTATTAGGAAAACATATAATAGTTAAGGAAAGGTGGAGCCTTGGAATAGATTGTGCAGGGGGAATTAATGAAATCTTCAACCTTGCAGATGTTTAAAAGCAGATATGGCCTTGGTCAGGGATGAGTAAGGCAGTCTCTCAAATCACCTGCTAGCCCTATTCCTTTAGTGATTTCTCTTTATGTGGTTATGATAAGGATAGTAATTATACATGCAAAAAATACTTTGAATAGCCCCACAAAACCAAAAACTCAGCATTAATTCTGGAATTTATTGTGTGGCTTCTGTGTTTAGATTGAAGCAATTACACTTTTTCTAATTTTGCCTGTATAAGTACTGATTGAAAATTACTAGGGTCTGATGGCTTTGTGAATGGTCCTTGTGCAATAAATTGGGTTTGATCCCTGGGTGGGCATTTGCTTTGAAGTTGGACTAGATGATCCTATGGGTCCCTTCCAACTCAGAATAACCTGTGAACCTGTGAATATAGTAGGATGCCTGTGGTAGGATATAAAGCACTCATAGTCATGAGAAATTTTGGTCCTCCTACTTCTAATTCATGGAAAAAAAGATTAACACCTTTTTGAGATTACCTATGGAGAAGGCGAATCATCCTCCAGAGATACCTCTGCCTCTCCTTCTACATATTCTCCATATTCTACATATTCTAGATATTCTGCAGCAAATACATATTCTCCTGTTCTATATATTTCCAATTCTCAGTTTGAAAGAGCTGAGAACCAAAGTGCCTGGACTTCACAGATGACTATCTGGAAAAATTGTATTTCACAGGAAATCAGAGTACGTAATGCAGTGTGGTCTCTTCTGAGCCTCAGTTCTGTGAAGGCCATTCAGTGAGTCATAGATAGAGAATGGTGAAATGGAGAGGGATTTGGGAGCAATGGTTGACAGAAAACTTAATATGAGCCAGCAGTGTGCCCAGGTGGCTTAGAGGGCCAATGGCATCCTGGCCTGTATNTGTGGCTTCTGTGTTTAGATTGAAGCAATTACACTTTTTCTAATTTTGCCTGTATAAGTACTGATTGAAAATTACTAGGGTCTGATGGCTTTGTGAATGGTCCTTGTGCAATAAATTGGGTTTGATCCCTGGGTGGGCATTTGCTTTGAAGTTGGACTAGATGATCCTATGGGTCCCTTCCAACTCAGAATAACCTGTGAACCTGTGAATATAGTAGGATGCCTGTGGTAGGATATAAAGCACTCATAGTCATGAGAAATTTTGGTCCTCCTACTTCTAATTCATGGAAAAAAAGATTAACACCTTTTTGAGATTACCTATGGAGAAGGCGAATCATCCTCCAGAGATACCTCTGCCTCTCCTTCTACATATTCTCCATATTCTACATATTCTAGATATTCTGCAGCAAATACATATTCTCCTGTTCTATATATTTCCAATTCTCAGTTTGAAAGAGCTGAGAACCAAAGTGCCTGGACTTCACAGATGACTATCTGGAAAAATTGTATTTCACAGGAAATCAGAGTACGTAATGCAGTGTGGTCTCTTCTGAGCCTCAGTTCTGTGAAGGCCATTCAGTGAGTCATAGATAGAGAATGGTGAAATGGAGAGGGATTTGGGAGCAATGGTTGACAGAAAACTTAATATGAGCCAGCAGTGTGCCCAGGTGGCTTAGAGGGCCAATGGCATCCTGGCCTGTATCAGGAACAGTGTGGTCAGTCGGACTAGGGAAGTTATTCTTCCCCTGTACTCAGCACTGGTCAGACCACACCTTGAGTACTGTGTGCAGTTCTGGGCTCCCCATTTTAAGAAAGATGTTGAACTGCTTGAGAGGGTCCAGAGAAAGGCGACAACGATGGTGAAGGGACTGGAGAACGGAGTCACCATCCCTGGAGGTGTTTAAGAAAAGACTGGATGAGAAACTCAGTGACATGATCTAGGCAATGGGAGGCTCAGATGGACAGAGCGTGGTGTCCCTGGCCCCAGGGTTGTGGGTTCAATCCCTATGTGGGCATTCACTTGTGAGTTGGACTAGACGATCCTTCTCGGTCCCTTCCAACCTGGAATATTCTGTGATCTGTGATTTATGAAGGATTTATAGTTGTTATCAATACATAATGGACATGACAAATATATGTTAGAGATAGTTCTATACCAAATCTACACAAGACACTTCTTAATCTGTTGGATCCTTATTCATTAATTGTTTGCTAATCCTCTAAATTGTTTATTCTGTATCTTATGTACAGTGTGTGAGACAATAGAAAAGCACTTTAAGCCAGAAAATCTGCTATAAAAAATTACTCTTTACAGGCATAACATTCTAATGAAGATTTTAAGGTACTAAGCTATTGGACACTTATTTTTTAAATAATGGTATGTTTAATCCTGGATAATGTTTTAGTAACCATGCAGCATAAGACCTTTCTCCTTCATAAGCATTGTGAACCTGACAGAGAGACTGTAAAATCTATCCCAAACCTTTTCTTAATGAAACATTTGCTATTGCATGACTTTAAAAAAAGTCTCATTTATGGGGCTTTTTAAAAATTGGAATTACACTCCAGCAACCAGTGATGACTAGTTATTGTTCCTTTTGTCAACAGGCAAGATGAAGGAAGTTCTGAAAGCTTACCATGTCCCGGGCTCTGCAGAGTTAAGTGAGAAGTGCACCCATGTTCTAGCACACACCACATCGAATCTTGGGTCTGGAGTGCCAGAAGGATCCCAGCGCTGCAGACTGAGACGGCTCTGAGCACCTCAGTGCCCCGTTTTTGACAGAACCCAGGGGTGGCAATATTACAAAGCAGTATTACCTGTCTGAGGCAGGTTTAATTTTATAAATTAAAACCATAAACTCTGTGAGTTTCTAGACCATATTTGTGCTGTTGAGGATGATCTGCTCAGATGAACAGTTTTGCATCCATCGGAGAGACAGGTTCTTCTGCTGGACCAGAAGATGACTGTGGACTATATATTGTAACTATCACCATTTGTAGCATCTCCTAGTGCAAATAATTGAAGAACAGGTTGCAAGAAAATCCTGTAGGGAATAAGACATGCTTTGTTTTGATCTCCAAGTTTTTAAAAAAAGTCTTGTTTTTTAAATATAACCACTTTTACGTAACACTATGTGTGCAGTCTATGTGCAGCTCGTCACTGTGGCTATCTATATTCCAGAGATGATGAATTCCTTGTAAGACACCTCAACCTTTTTAAATTTGTGATGCATCCTTGAACTGTGAGAGTATAATGAAAAGTAGAAGGGAAAATTTCCAGGACTTTCCCCTTTTAGATGTTTCCAATTACTTCCTGCTAGTGTCCTAAAAGGAGAGGGAAACAGCAGGAACCAGAAATGAAATGCAGCAACCCCCACACTGCATTTCTTTTTTTGGCACATGCACCTATCTAATAGCCAAGAGGAAAGGAAAGAGCTAAGTTAGCTGAGCCATCACATGAAAGGTCTGTGTTTTCAAGCAGTATTTGCTAATCTTGTCTCTTGAATAGCTATAGAAAAGAAGGAATGTGTGAATCCATCATATGTGAAAAGGACATACTTGCCATTCCTTTATTTATTTTTGCTCTTTTGAAAATTAAAGTGTCAGTTATTTGGAATGCTGTAGTCTGTGGTCTCTTTACATTTGTTTAGTGAGATCATTTCAAGAAGATCATTGCCACTACAGTGTAACTGCATGGTGACCACAGCTTTGGGCCTGTATAATAAAGATCTAAATTCAACATTTTTTTCTCCTAATTTTCTCTACGTTTATGTTGTTTCTGCAAGACTTTAATTCAAATCCTGCTCATTGCTGAACATTAGTTAGAATTGGCAAAAAAAGTTAGAGAGGAAGGTATTTCTATGGGTGGACCTTTTTCTTCTTTGTATCATTATTTACAACAGGTTAAAGAGCAGAGAGGTACAAAATCATAGTAAATCAATAGTGATGCTTAAATTCAATTTGCATGTGAGGTCCCAGGGCAATAAGGAGATCAGGCTCATTGCATCCCATATTTAAGGCCATACTCAAGTAGTTGACATCTGGTCTCTATTAATTAGGAATCCTGAAAAGGTATTGAAGAAAAAAACTGCAGAAAAAATGAGTGTAAGCTGGCTTTGCTTTGCTGTGTGTGATATATTTTGCTGAACACACAGGTGTGCTGTACATCAAAGTTCAAAAGCCAATTAGACTCTTTGTCCTTCTTCCTTTCTTCTTCAAAGACAAAATTTTAAACTATAAAATTGTTCTTTGTGTAGGAATTAAATTTGTGTGAGCAAAAACTGCACATCGCATTTCAAAAATGAAAGAGGTCCTGACAAGGCTATCTTAGCATGCTGCATTCTAGGCAAGAGTTTATCCCAGTAGGGTTAGCTCATTGCAAACATCTGAATTCATATCAACAGAACATCCGTGACCTTTGAAACCTTTCAACTGGGTGTCACCGTTATCCTCCATGTTATGTAGTTGCATATGGGTAACAGAGTACTCACTGCTCTGAAGTCCATACCAGTGCATTTCAACACAATGAGCATATCGGTGCAGTTTCCTGGTCAGTTTCAACTTAACTAAGGCTGAGGTCCTGCTAACAAGGGGCAGCCTTATCTTCCCCTTCTCCCCTGCTCATACCTTCCCACTACCTCCCTCAAAGAGCTGCACACCTAAGAGGCTTCCTGGTCTGACTGAAAAAATCTCCATGTAATTTAGCTCTTGTGCCAGCTCTGACACCAGGGAGAGGGTGGGAATGGACGCCTTTTTATCAGCAGTTTAGTTTTAGGTTGACTTACACTATTAGAGTAACCATGTCTGTGCCTCCAAGTGCCAATTAATGTGTCAATTAGTGTCAACTAATCTTGTTACCTAAACTTTCTATTTCAGCACATTACTTTCTTACATCTAAGAGCTGTTCCTTGATTCAGTAACATTCCAAAGAAAATAAGGCACTGGAAATTAACTAAATCCATCCAAAATAATACTATTGGCATCTTTGAAACTACCTGTGCAGTCATGAAAGAAATACATTCTTGCCATTCAAATTACTCTGAATATCAAAACTTTTTCAGGAAAACAGAAGCGAAAGCTGTGTGCCGTAGCAGTACCAGATCAGCATAAGCCTGCTGTGCTAGCAGGCCCTTGGCACCATTTGAATTTGAATTACAAAACGGATTGCCCCAAGAACAGAGCATTATTTTGGAGAAACAGCTTTTTGTCTGTGCTGTACCAGAGGCTGCTGGAAGTTCAACCGTCCTGTTGGATGAACTTTTCTAAGGAGCTGTGTGACGGCTGCCCATCTGTTGAAGGAGTGATTAAATACCAAAACACAACGAAACAGGCAAACCTCTTGGCACTCCAGTAAGGGCAAAGGTTGGAGGTTTTTGTTCTCTGGATGAATCCCCCTTTGAAATGCCTCTCCATGCTTTCTTTGGCATCTGGACAAGCCCTTCTTTGTGAAGGGACATGAATATGGAGAGACCTGCAGTGCACCCGTCTCTTCAGTCAGCTTCAAAGGAAAGTTTCAAAAGTCATTAATTTCTGGCAACTTTAAACAGCAGAATGGGGGCAGTGCTGGCTTTACAAACAGTATTAGCTACTTGATTTTGATTACTTGAAGCAATTCAGTATTTGCACACTTAGAACAAATACTTAATGTGGACTGTGTGGCTTGGCAGGAACGAGCATTGGCTTTGCAGACTGAAAGTAATATGTGAATATGTACTTCACTTTCAAATAAGAAGGTCTTAAGTACTTTCCTTTGCAGACAATTATCAATTCCAGGAATAAGAACATGTGTTCAGGGCCCTAGTGGGTTTAGAAACAGGTCTTTTGTCCAGCACTGTTTGTGCATTAGACATGTAAGAAACAGTTAATTCTTTGTGTACTAGACACTGTAAGAAACAGTTGATTCTTCAGGTCATAGCTGAGATTTTTAAATTATCTGTTACAACCTTCATCTGGAAACCTAGGTTTAGCTTGGGTATTAGGAGAAAGTTCTTTACCATGAGGGTAGCGAGGCACTGAAACAGATTGCCCAGAGAAGCTGTGGATGTTCCATCCTTGGAAATGTTCAAAGCCAAGTTGAATGGAAGTCTGAGCAAACTCGTCTAGTGAAAGATGTTCCTGCCCATTACAAGGGTGTTGGAACTAGATGAGCTTTAAGGTCCCTTCCAACCCAGGCTATTCTAAGATTCTATGAAATCTTTTCAAATATTAACTAAGGGAGTCTCACAGAAGTTTCCAGGGCAGCATACCGTTTATACTAATTGTGAGCACACAAGCCAAGTCACCAGAGAGCTAAGTAACTTCACTGATACTTCACAAGCAGTTGCTGCACTGCAATCAACAATAACAGAACTAATTATCATGTAAGGAAGCCAACATCTTAAGAAGTTATCAGCATGATTTTTCTCACTCCCTGCTGTGTGTGCCTTCTATGGAAAGAGAGCGCCTCTGTCAGCAGCTTCACTTCAACTCAACTGCTCCAAAATTTCTGTACCTGCCCCCTTGACATCTTGCAAGAAACAATTGTGTTGTATTGCTCCATATGATAACCTTAACTCTCTTCCAGGAATCACTGGTGAAGGGACAGATGTTATCACTGTTTTCATAAACTCCATGTCAGAGCTGGAAGGTTCACTTTTTTCCAAGGCTCCCTTTTGTCAGCACAGTGCTTTAAAATATTTTTAACCTTTGTGTTACTGCCACTATGAGTAAGCAGAAAAATGTTTGATCAACTTTAAAGAAAAAAACAGCTCACAGGAAAACAGGTGTATTCAATACTAACTCAAACAGCTGAATGAAATGTTCTTGAATCTAGAAGCAGGAGACAGTGGTTGCAGAGGGCAACAGTGGGAGGATTGCCCTGCCTGACCTTCTGTCAGGGACCTTCTGCAGAAGGCACTGCCCACCTATGCCCTCACAAGGCACATTTCATGGCAGATGAGCTTTGGTGAGAGAGGGAGAGCTTTTCCTACGTCATTGTTATTCCTGGAACAGTACAACCATCATAATGATAGCAGGCACTGAATGGGAACTGAAGCTGTCCATATTGGTAATATGGAGGATTTTTAAAGCAATAATTAATTATTGTTTTGAATTCCCAAGGCGAGCAGTGGATTCACTGTCAGTGGGAATAGTTGAGTCAAGCTTTGTAACCATTCAAAGTGTGGTGATGTCCTGATACGGGCGTAAGCGTTGTGCTTGACATGGAGATTGTTGCTGGCTTGCTCTATGGAAGATCAGAAGAACCTCAGAGCTGCTGATCAGAAGGACCTCAGATCTGCTGATCAGAAGGACCTTGAGCTCTCTGTTATCTAATCCCGGATTTCTTTCACAGCCACCACCCTCATTTTACTCCAGTATTTGCTTTGCTTTCGACCTAGAGATTTCATACTCTGTCTCCATGGGGAACTGGTAGTGCTGGGCTCTTGACACTCACTGGGTGTCAGAAAAAAGCAATTTCAGTAGCACTTTGTAAGAGTCAGCCAAACAATGATGTTTTCTTTAAAATCTCAATTATGTAATTTCAGAACAAAAAAAAGAAAGCCCCTGACTCTTACTTAGACACAAAGCTCCCCACTAAATCCATTTGAAACTGGAAAATTAGCAATTAGATATTCAAAACTGTGTTACTTATTGCTTTAAGTAAAATTCAGGAAGCTAGCCAAAACCAGAAGAGTGTTTGCTTGTTTGTGCACAAGAGGTTTTGTTTTGAAAAACAACCAGATCAGATTCCTACTGCAGAAGTGCTGTAAGACATTTAGGCAACACTTAGTCTTGCTTTGCTGCAGCACTACAGTGTCCTGTGCGATACAGATTTGGACAATTTCAGGAATTCTTTTACCCACAGCCTTACTTGTAGCAGATTTTGTCGGGTGGAGTTCTTATCAAAAACCTTCACTAGGCCCAGACTATGATCTGATGTTTGGTTTATTTTGGTTTTGGTTTCATTGTTCATCAGCAAAGGAGCTGCAAAATAAAAGTCAGAAGGTAGAAGCGAGTCCAGGCAGATTTGCATGCTTTCCAGCTGGAAGATCCTGTCTGATGTCACAGATATCCTCCCACTACCCAGCTGTGAGTATATTAAGCAACTGATAATTTCTGTTCCAAAATTTCTCTGAAAAAAGCCCTGCCCTGCTCAAAATCATGCTTGGTTCTCCGTGGCCAATGTGAGGTGCAAAGTATCTTGCCTTTCTTTGCCTTGAGCAAGAACTGAAGCACTTGCAGATCTGGAAGAATCTGCTTTCTGAAGAAGTCAAGACACAAATTGGCAGAGATGGGACCTGTTGTTTTTGTTTCCTGAAATTTCTCTTTGTGCAGCAGGGGAAGCAGAAACAGCCTCTAGCGTAAGCAAAACCATTCCTGCAGAGTTTGAACAATTATTGTCATCTCTATCTGGAAGACACCCAGAGGAATCTTTTTGCTTCTTTTTTAGAGTGCATATTCTGTACATGAGCTGGTTCTTTTTACATGAGCATTCTCACAACCTTTCTGTGTTGAGCACAGTGACAGATTAAGAGTAGGACTTGTTAACATAGCTTTGAAATGGTCGTCATTTCTTCACTCTGTAATGCAGCTTAACTTCACAAAACTGATTTCAAGTACTGTTACAAGAAGAAAAGCATGGAATTTACTTAGCTGTTAAGGTAATCTCCAAACAGAAGGGTATTCATTCCTATTCCAGCTCTATGTCTCAGGCAGTTTTACAGTCAGCTTCTATAGGGAATACCAGAGCAGTGATCCATCATTAAGGACAGTCCATCCCATCCCATCCCATCCCATCCCATCCCATCCCAGTCCCATCCCATCCCGAGGCCAGAACATTGGATTTCCTAAATGTCACAATTTAGAAAATATAGTCAGGGATGAGGCTCCATTTTTTGTGATGTCAGTACTCTTTTCTGTGTCTAAAAATTTCCAGCTCAAAAATGGTGATTACTTTTTTTTCTCTTTATTCATATGCATAAATCCAGGAGCTCCTGAAGCACTAGACAACATACATTAGGTGATAAATCAAAGCAGCCCTGGAAACATGATATGCCAGGCAGAGACAATCAATAGGAGAACCTATACATAGCAAATCTATTCTGTAAGGAATTGCATTCCGGGCCCTGGGCCCTTCTTGTATGTAATCACTTCATTATCTGTTCCTGTCATAGTACAGAGCATGTGCTTACACTGATTTGTAGGATATATTCATGCTAAGAATTACAGGCTAAATTCCTGTAATTCAATTTTCTCTTGAAGTTCATGGCAAAACTTGTACAAATTTCTGTGGGATGAAGGCTTGGTCCAAGGTGATAATTAAGAATAACGCACAGCAGAGAAATGAAGTGCTATGCAGAAAATTACAGTTCTTTGCCATGTGTGGAAACTCTCATCTACACTGTGATGACATCCCTGTGTAACTGAACTTGCTGTGAACCAGTGTAGACACAGACATTCAAGAGAGAAAATTGTGCTGGATGATGAAGGTATCCATGTCCTGTGAGTGTGTTCAGTAGCCTAGCAGGTTATTTCTGCCAGATAATGGGAATCAATTAGTCCTGAATATTCAAGACTGTCAAAAACTGAACCCAAAAGACACAACAAGGAAACACAGAGATACAGAAAGGCACAATTCAATTTTTGTAATATGTAATTGTATTTCTTTCAATAACTCAAAAGAAAAAATCAGTTGCCATCTTAAATGAGTTTCCAGTGGTTCCAGGGACACATTAGGCTTTGAACCAAACAAGAGCTCTCTTGTCCCTAAGACTCCTGATCTTTAGTCAAGAACTATGAAAAATAATAGAAATACATGCAGGCCAGTTGAAAGATGAAGCCTCTTCAGCAGCGGTACCACTTCAAATGATGAATGCCACCATTCAGGTTTGGAAAGGCAACTTCAAAGTAAGCAACGTTTACTTGTCTTGGTGCAATGTAGGTCCTTCCTTCCATCCTTGCTATGTTGCTGTTTGTGCACAGGAAAGCTAAAACCATGCTCTGAGTCATGGCCATGCAATTAAGTCCATGGCAAGTTTTTCTTCATTAAAATTATAATGAGTGTCCTTGTCCCGGAAATGCTCAGCACTGCTTTGTGGCAAAGCTCTGTACATCCTTTCAGGGCAGCTGGCCACAGCAGAGACAGCTTTTAGTCTTTCGTCTTTTATCTTTTGATACACACGCCTAGAAAAGCAGCTGCCATATTCCAGGGTGAACTAAGGAGAAATATCTGAGCTCAGAGCTCCAGCAGTTCAGCAAAGGATTCTGATGTAGACCTGCTGCAGCCAGGAAGTATGAGTTATATGACTTCAAAATGCAGATGACTAGGGTCTTGTAATAAGACTTAACTTCAGCCTTGGGTTTTTCAGATTACTAAACTAGATGAAAAAAATACAGATTCTTTGCTTTTCCCTTTGCTACTATATATTCCAGTCAGCATATCTCTTTTAATCTGTCTTCTTAAAACGTCCAGGTTGTTGGGAATACTTTTGTATTTATTTCAGAATATCTTTTAAAGTGTTACACATGCTTCAAATGTGCTGTTCAATGGCAACTTTATATTCTTGAGATGAGGACTGGCACTTAGTTAGGTTTAAGAGTGAGTGGTTGTCTGCCATGTTTGACACTTTCTCTCCACAAGCTCTTTCCAGGGCATCTCATCAGAACAGGGTGAGGTTGGTGGAGATTCTCTTCCTTTTTCACAGAATCACAGAATTAACTAGGTTGGAAGAGACCCTTGGGATCATCAAGTCCAACCTATTACCTAACACCATCTCATCAACTAAACCATGGCACTGATGCCATATCCAGTCTCTTTTTAAACACTTCCATGAACGGTGACTCCACCACCTCCCTGGGAATCCCATTCTAATGGCGGATCACCCTTTCAGTAAAGAGTTTCTTCCTAACATCAAGTCTAATCCTCCCCTGATGGAGCTTGAGACTGTGTCATCTCATTCTGTCACTGGTTGTCTGGAAGAAGAAACTGACTCCCCACCTGGCTACAACCTCCTTTCAGGCAGTTGTACAGAGTGATAAGGTAACCCCTGAGCCTCCTCTTCTCCAGGCTAAACAACCTCAGCTCCCTCAGCCACTCTTCATAGTGCTTTTGTTCCAGACCCTTCACCATCCTCAGTGTCCTTCTCTGGACACATTCAAGCATCTTAGCATCATTCTTGAATTCAGGGGCTGAGAACTGGACACAGCACTTAAGGTGCAGCCTACCCGGTGCTGAGTACACGGGGAGAATGATTTCCCTATTCATTCCAGCTCCAGTACTTGCCACCTTTCTCACGGTGACCCATGGGCCGGGATGGCAGGTCCTTCCCGACGGGTCCAGGAGCAGGTAGTGTGTCCCAATGGGCTTGCAAAGAGTTAAAGGGCTGAAGCAGTGCCCGAGACTGGAGGGATCTTTGGCAGCACTCCTGAGTCTCTGCATAAGGTGGAGGGAACTAAATGAAATAATACATTCCGTTGAAGTTCAGACAAGACAGAGTAGCTGATTGCATTCCTTGGGAGACTCGAGTAAAAACACCTCTCTAAAGAGCTCTCACTCCGAAGAAAAGGCTATTTGCCCACTTACATTTTCCTCGTGGCCGATATAAATCTACCACGTTTTTAGTTTGTTTTTTGTGAGCTCGTAAATATTTTCATCCTTTCAGAATCAAAGTGACTTCAGATTTGCTGTCTTGGGGTTTTTTTGTTTGTTTGGGGTTTTTTTTGGGTTTTTTTCCCGGGGTGGCCGATAGTGCCCATTCAACGAGTCACGGGCGGGCTCCTGCCCCCCGCCGGCCCTGGCGCAGGTGTCCCAGGCTCCCGTGGGATCGGGCGGGAGAGATCCCGGCGGCTGTCGGCAGTTCTTCCCCGAGACCACCACGGGAGGGCGGCCTTGGCCCGCCCGCCGTGCCCGGGCAGCCGGGACCTGCCTGGGGGCCGAAGGGATTGTACCCGGTCATTTCTGGCCGTCCTCGCGCACCTGCGCTTTCCCACTGGAAACTTTCAAATAATTCAAATGAAAGGGAAAAATACAACGGAGGAGAGAGGAGGGCTTGGGCCCATCACCTCTTTCCCGTCTTATTTGGTGAAACCTTTTACGCAGCCATATGAAAGAGGGGCAGGGGGTGTGAAGAAAAAAATAAACAGAAAAATGTCGGTTTGAATCTGGTCCTATGTTTTGCAGCCACATATTCTCCTGCAATAACCATTAAGCAATTTTATTGCAGAAATTTTCTGCATTCCTCAGGATCCCACTTGCAGCTGAGCCTGTCCAGAGGCTGCCCAGCGGAAAGCAAACACCTGCACATGCCTCTGCACACCAAAGCTGGGGCTGGGGATTAGCAACTAACTAAGAGATGTGCTTTTATGTCTGGGCACTGGAGCATTTACAGAACTTGCAAGTAGCAAGAACTAGGCTGCATGGCTGGCCAAGGAGCAATGGCTCAGTGCACAGTCCAAGACAAAAACTAGGTAAACTAGCCTCCAGCTTTCCCACACAATACCTGGGAGCCCAATCAGCTGACTTCAAGCTCTATCTCTACCTTAGTAGACAAATGTGACATGGGACATTTCTGGTGTAAGCAGAGTGACAAAGATGAATTCTAGCAGGACAGCTTAGCCCGAGCACGGCTGTGCTTGAATGTGGCTGCCTACTGTTTCTGCTGCCTTTGAGCAGCATGGACAGAACTGACTTAGCATCAGGCGGTGTGGATGTCATTGAACAGAAGAGCCTATCCTGACCAGATCTTCTTACGTCAAGAAACTGAAATGTAGCTGGCAAATGAAGAGTTGAAATGACCTTTGAGACCTCTTGTAAAAAGGAAAACTAAGAAGGGATGTGAAGCCGAATCTTTTACCCATCAGCACTCTGAGATGCCACCAGTGGTTGCAGAGCTCAGAAACATTATGGGGCATTTGAGAAAGAGCAAAGAGTTTTCCTGAAGCAGGGACCATGGAGGTGTAGAGAAAACTTTTATTGTCTCCTTGGTGTCTGTGTGAAGAGTGGCAGGTGGGGAGATGGATGGGGAGTTACTGTACACAACAGTTTGCATTGGAAAAAGGAAAAGCAACTTGCCCACCAGAGAAACCTCTTTTCATCTTTGCACAGCCTGAGGAACATTAATGCTTGGAGAAATAGAAGTCAGTGTGAATATTCAAACTGGGCAATCTGTAATGTGAGCAGTGAAAGAAAGTGCCGGAGTCAGGCAGAGACTGAGGAATGTAGGTCCTTGGCATACTGATAGAAACTACTTTCAGGCAAGATTCAATCCAAAGAGAGATTAAAATAGCAGACCATCCAATTTAATTGTAGCAGGAGATGAGGACATAGAAAAGCAGATAAGGAGATCTATTATAACTCAGCCAAAATAGAAGGAAATACTGAGACCTCCTGCATCAGGTGGGGTGTTTCAGATAGAAAGCCTCTACCTTTGGCATTAAACCTGAAAGGACCAGAAACATAAAGATGCTGAAGCCAAAACTGCTAATCTAAACAGTTAGCAGATATGCCTAGTTGGAGCAGAGGTGGCAGGGTAGTAATACTCATTCACTTGGACGAATTTTTATTTGCTTCCATTCAATCCATGGACCTCTCTGCTTTGCTCTATGTTCCTCAGCAGTTGATACCTCTCACTTTCCATGCTGGGCAGCCGGGGACAGGCTAAGGAACGAGAAAGACAGGGGTCTCCTTTGTGCCTTAGGGAAACCAAAACCTTTCCCTGTCTTGTGTTCCTTGCTCTCTACCCTCTTCAGCACACTTATCCTTCTCTCTACGGCCTCTTGCACCAGCTTCTTTTGACATGCTCCTGCTCCTCCATCTTTATAGCAAACCCCGACATTTAAAGCATTTTGAATTTAAGTTGGCCTTCCTCTGTCTCCAGAAACAGCTTTTCTCAGTCCCTTCCTTTCTGGGTGTGTGGGTCAACTCCAAGGAGAACTCACGAGTATGAACTCTAACTGCTTTATGTGGCTCTTGTACAACCAGATAGCTTTCAGTATAAATGTGTTGTGCTTTGTGTAAAGAGCCACCTCTTTCACTAGTGAAAACATAGCCCCTGTGTCTGCCAGGCCAGCTCTGTGGCTGCAAGCAGAATGTCAGGAAGGCAGGTTGAATGGATTATCAGCTGTGAAAATATGTCAGCTGTCTCCCCCAGACCGAGAAAGACTGAGTGCAGCCACAAAGCAAGTTTTCTTCACAGGAATAAAACCCCTTGAGCTCCCCAGAGCTCAACCTGGCAATGAAGAAGCATCCTAGGGATAGGTATCTCTTTAACCCAATCCACATCTCTTTTTTGCAGTCCCACTGCTGGTCTCTAGCTGATGGCCCCAGCATGGCTGTGCTTTACAGAGTCCGACATGAACTTCCGGAAAGTGTTGCCAGAAGGCGCCTGCACCTTCCCAGAGAAAGGAAAGGGTTACATATGTCATGTAACCCATGTTTACACAGAAAAAAAATAAAACTACTCAGAGAATGTGACGTATGCACAAAGGAAGGCCAGTTGCCTTTTTTAAAACACAGTGACACGCATGAAGGCTGCCAGATTATACAGCTCTTACGTGGTGTGAGGGTGGTGAATTTTTTCATATTGTTCAACATTTGCCTGGGTCTGATTTTAATTAAAAACAGGTTGAAAAGCTCAGGGGGAAAAATTTAAAAAAACATTAAAATAAATGAGAATTAGGAATTACAAAAACCAAACATGAATCTTCTGACAATTGTCACTGCTTGGAGTTAGAACACACGCAGAAGATGCCAAAACCACTCTTAGTGAATCACTGTAGAATGCATTGATTTGTTTAATTCCTTGGGAGTCGTGACATGACTCATTCCCAACCTGGAGACCAAAGGGAGGTTTTGAAGGAAATACGTTGGATAGAGGAGGGTCTTTGCAAAAGAACGAGAACAGTTTTAATCCTAGCCTTTGATAAAATTTCATTAATGCTCCATTATATGATTGCAAAACAAGGCCATCCATGTTTGGTAACATCAGGCACCTATGTTTAGTAGTACAAATTGGCTGTATGTGGGCTGGACCATGCTGAGTGGGCCTTCATTTCTGTCATTCACAAGCGCTTTCTGATGTTTTGATGAATTCTTCCAGACAGTCTGGAAACCTGGCTTTGTAATTGGTGTTACTACTCTGCAGACAGGATCCTAAAGAAGTTAGGTGCTTTAAAAATACTACTCAAAAGCCACCATCCTTTTTTGCTGGAGATTTGTCAAGCATTGCATCTGATTCACGTGGGAAAAGAATTTTGATCATATGAGTCACTTCAGCTTTTGGATGCTTAACAAAATGTGCGGTGTGATTTGATGCATGACTAATGTGTTTGTGTCTCTAAAAGACTGTGGCTGTTAATGGAAGTTACAAGCTGTATCTAGAAAAGAAGACTCTTCAGAGCATATCAGTTCATTAACTTTCATCTCTACATAATATAGACCTAAAAAAATTCCTTAATGCTACGTGTTTTAGGACCGCACTTCAAATGTCCCCTACGTCAAGTCTTTGTTTAAACATCCCACTCATTTTCCATTAACCATCTCATTGTGTTTCTTTTCAGTTCATTTGCAAAGCCTTCACCCTGTATATTTAAGGCAAATTTTGTTGCTTGCTACAAGCTTCCCTTCTCCAACCTGTCACTCCTAAATATGTTCAAGAGAAATTTCAGTCTCCTTTTCTTAATTGCATTTGCAAAGTGACCTTTTTTCTCTCTGGATACCATCATTATTCACAGGTAGTTACTAAGTAACCTGTAGGAATGCTGGAGGTCTTGCATCTGTTATTAAGAATTGTGCCTGCTGGCTATTCAGTGTTGCTGTTGTGCTACTGAGGGCCAAAACCCTCTGGAGCTGGCTCTACCCTCCATTTGAAAAGAATGCTCATGAACCAAACTTCTTGAAACTTTTTAATTAACAGGGATTTTTTAAGGACAAACTGAGTTTGCAATAGCAAGAAATAATGTAGAGAAAAGTCTTTGTATATGTCATTCTCTTTAACCAACAGTTTGTGTATAATAATTCAAACAAAATAATTAGCTGCATTGTTAATTAATACAGCCATGAAAATTAGTGTTAATTAATTTCTGTCTGACCTAAGTAAGGATTTCTGTGGTGAGAATTCATACTAAGAACTACTCATGCCAGACTTAGTGAAATTTGATGAATACGTAGTTTCATTTATAACTGGCAGCAGTCTGAAACACATTGCTATTGAATATTCTCATTCTTTGAATCAGTGTTTATAATAGAACCAAAAAGGTGACCTTAAAGACCATCTGGTTCCAACCCCGCTGCCATGGGCAGGGAGCCCTTGCACTAGACCAGGTTGCTCAAAGCTGCATCCAAACTGGCATTGAACACTTCCAAGGCTGGGTTANATAGTCTTTCGCCACCTTGCTTGTAGACTCCCTTCAGGTACTGGAAAATCGCAATTAGGTCACTCTGAAGCCTTCTCTTCTCCAGTACTTTTTAAGACTTACTTTAGATGCATACATTTTTCATCTCTCTCATGTGTATCCTCTTGACTCATTCCCGTTCCTTTCCTGCTTTTGGCTGTGTTTTTCTCAGGCACTACCATGATATTTGAACACCCATCACATTATTTGGCACCACACTGTAATGAGGTTTGTGGGCTGAATGAACCAGAAATTAATTTTGAGCTCTGGGTCAAGCCCATCTCAGGTGACATAGGTAGCATTATATTTGTGTCNATTGAACACTTCCAAGGCTGGGTTACCCACAAGTTCTCTGGACACACTTGTTCCAGTGCCTCACCAACCACCCTCATAGCAAAGAATTTCTTTCTAATATCTTATCAAAACCTGCTCTTTTTCAGTTTGAAGCCATTCCCCCCTGTCCTGTCACTACATGCCTTTAGTAAATAGTCTTTCCCCACCTTCCTTGTAGACTCCCTTCAGGTACTGGAAGATCGCAATTAGGTCACTCTGAAGCCTTCTCTTCTCCAGTACTTTTTAAGACTTACTTTAGATGCATACATTTTTCATCTCTCTCATGTGTATCCTCTTGACTCATTCCCGTTCCTTTCCTGCTTTTGGCTGTGTTTTTCTCAGGCACTACCATGATATTTGAACACCCATCACATTATTTGGCACCACACTGTAATGAGGTTTGTGGGCTGAATGAACCAGAAATTAATTTTGAGCTCTGGGTCAAGCCCATCTCAGGTGACATAGGTAGCATTATCTTTGTGTCATTGTTTTGCTGTCAGTCCCAAGCAGAGCTGTCACAGCATGAAGGAGCCAGAAAAACCAAATATACCTTCTGAGTCTGTCTCAGGTCAAACATAGTGTCACCCCAGTCCTGTGCATCATATGCTGAATTTAAATCAGTTCCAGTAGTGATGCCAGACAGTGACTCCAGTACCTAATTCTGAAAATAACAGAGAAATGACATAACAGAAGAAGAAAAAGAAACTTTCAACCAGTTTAGAACCAGAAAGCATTTTCAATGGTACCACCACTAGCTTTAGACACAAAGGAAAGTCGTAAGGGCTCTCTGTCAAGTTTGCAGTACTATGTCCAAGTCTCTTATCAGCCTTTAGATGGTCAGCATTAACACATTAGTGGGAGCATTGACAGCCACTAGCACCTGAGCCTGTTAGAAATTTCTCCAGAAGTGTTCAAGGCCAGGTTGGATGAGGCTTTGAACAATCAGGTCTAGTGAAAGGTGTCCTGCCCATATCACAGAGGCTGGAACTAGATGATCTTTAAGGTCCCTCACAATTATGATTCTATGAGCTGTCTGCTCTTAAAAAAGAACAACTTCCAAAAGGATGTAGCAAATGAGACGCCTAGCCCATCCTCTTCTGAAAATACACGTGCTGTGAACAATGACCACAGCACTGTGTTAGCACTAAACTCTCCTAGGTAACATTGCAAAATACCTGTACCTTTTATATTTTATTTGTCATGTTATTATAATTGTTGCTCCACAGAGTAGCACTAGAACATTGCCCTTCCTTTCTCAGAAACCATGCAGATCTGTACACTGGTGTTGCAACTCCACCACTTTCTTACAAACTGGCTGCTCAACAGTGTTACGAATGCTAGGTGTATTGCAGTATTTTTTGTCTTCAAGGCAGTGCAATTATCAAACACTGGTTTGGGATTATCCTGTTTGCCCATGAGAGGTGACATTCGTGCTACTCATAGGGTTACACCATTACCTTGGCTTTTGCTGGCATCTGCCTTGTGCTGTGCCTTTCAATGCCACTGATTCCTACACCAGGGAGCAGAGGGCTGACAACGGCTGCAGACACTGCTGGGATCAGGCCTTGTAACAGTGATGTCAACCTGCTGAACCTAATTGAAGAGGAAGACATTGATTTAGTAACAGTACAGGCAGTGTTGCATTTTTGAGGAGCTCCCAAGTGCTTAGTCCTTTGGGAGCCAGCTGCAGAGCAGTGGTTTGGATGCAGGCCCTGGCACAAACTGGACAGGGATAGGTTTAGTCCATGCTAATATCTGTTTAACCCTGGTAAAAATTTTCAACAGAAGTTTGTTTCCCGTTTATTTTGTTGCAAATGTATTTTGGGAAAGAGAATTTATTTGTATCCATGTTCTGGATATGAATGGCAACTTCTCATTTTGCTTAAGCTATCCTCACCCACTGCACTGTTTGAAATAAATGGACAAAAAAGGGGAGAAGCGTGTGCTGGGAGGGGAGAAATCATGGCTCCCTTGATGAGGTAGCAGAGCCTGTCTGAGGTGAAGGGAATCCCTTACTGCTGTGCCAGTGCTGCTGGAAAGTGGGAATAGTACTTGATATTGAGAAGCCTTACGTGCAATTTGGAGTTCTCAGGGTACAGACTCACTGGTAACAGGGGTTTCTTCTTTTCCTGAGAGCAGTTTGGTGTCCGATATCTACAACCAGCTGTTGTGACAGTACTCTGTCCTGTTTCTGATTTAAAAATACCACTTGCCACCCAGTGGACATGGGGCAGGAGCTGATGATGCCCATGGCATGTCTTGCTATTGGACTGGACAGTCCCCCTAGGTGCTAGAAGAGACTTCTCTTTCCATGAACATTAATTTCATTTCAGTGACCAGGCCTTCCAGATCAGAGGGAATGTCACTGCAATAGTGCATTTGCAGGAGGCATTTCTTTGGGCTGTGTTTCACCTCAGTTAAAAAGAAGGTCAACTTTCTGCCAGAGGATACAACTCGAAGTCACACCAAACATATGAATAACTCTGGCAGAGTGACATATGGTGGTCAGAGCTAGTGTTCAGACAGATCTTAGTAGATAGCTTTCCATCTTGCAGAATAAACTTCATTGGGCTTTCCTTTCACCATAAGCTGACCACTTGTCACAACATCTCTCTGTTTCTAGGGCAAAAGTATTTAAGAAAGTCTTATGTCCTTGTGTAGTCATACAGAAGCAGGAGTCCTTCCCCTGCATGTAATCCTAAAGTATGTCACTCTGTGATGCAGAGCCACTCTATTAGTCATTTTGTGAGCCTTGCAAAAGTTTGGAGTTTTGATGTGTGACTTACACCTCTAAATCTGTTCTGGCACAGGCATATGAGAGGCTAATGGAAAATTAGAGCCTGTAAGCCAGCTTTAAAAGGCAGAGTCAAAAGGTGCTGATAATGGTGAAAGACTGTATTTGTGTCATCATGCCAGTATGCTGATCCATCCATGCTGGACGATGTGGGGTACCTCTGTGACAGCTTTCATAAAATCATGCATCAAATTACAGGCACACATGAGAGCCTTTGAAGAAATAGCTTTTCCAAAACTCATTTACCCCTGGCTACACATTCAAATTATGTGAATGGGTCACTGTAGATTAAAATAGGTAAAGAAAATAGGATGGAGTAGTTTAAAATTGGAAAAAGTACTTCACAGTAGTATATTCAGGGTGATGGTTTATAGCAAAGTAGGCAGACAAACATCTCTCACCAATCTCTTCCTCTCCCATTCACTGTTACAATGCTGCAGCATGGTGAGAAGCTGTAACCTGGTTATTTCAAAAATTTCTTCAAAAGAATACAGCTATGCTTGTCAGGAAAAACAAGTTAGCTGAGCAGAATTTTATCAGATGCAAACGTTACTGTTTGGGGAAAAAGGTAGAATTTGGATTTGGATTTAGCTCTAGAGCTGTATGAGGCAACAAAAGGCAGTGTTCATTTTTGATTTCTTCCACCTTCAACCCAAAAGGATGGTGAAGATCATGGATAACTGTGTGCATCTCAGTCAACCTGAGGGGTTCTCATTAGCTCCATTTAATAGACACAAACAGCCGAGGCAGAGGACAGTGTGTGAACTGTATGAACTGCATGAATACCAGTGACATCTATGACAACAGACAACGCCAGAAGGATCTCAGGTCATTCTGGCTGGCTTGATGTTTACTGGCTTCCATCTTCTGCATTAAATGCTACCGAGAACATGAGTTTAAAGCATGTTTCAAAATCAAGAGAGATGAGCGGTAAAAAAAATTGCATGTAGCAAGTGCAGGGTGAGAAGCTTCTGACTGCACAGTGAAATTGTCTCACCACAAACCCAAAACTATTGCCAGAGAGCCCTGACACAGGTATTTGGGCCATCAGGAATAACCCGATATGAGGCTTTAGCAGTACCAATTTCTTACATATCATGAGCTACAAAAACTCCTTGACGATGAGAGCCTGGAAAGCAGATAGTGAGAGCAGATATCTTTTTCTCACAACATGTAAAATGAGTCTGTGTAAAGCTTAGAAACCCTATTTTTTCTCCTGCCATGGAGACCCAGGTTTGCATACGTAGTTCTGACACTGTGAATCGCAATGTGGATCTGAGGCTGATATAAATATGTACAATGAGTACAGAACTGTAATTTTACTTTCACCTCAAATACTGCAAGGTCAATGCCTGTGAATGGGTTTAATTTCTTGCATATCCTATAGCAACGTCCAGACTGTTCCAGTGATCCAGACTGATGGGGGAGCATTAATTTCTACTTCCTGAGGATGCATCCCAGCAATCAACAGAAATGTCAGGAGAATTTTTAGCAATTCAATATATAACAGAAAAAGATAATTGTTTCAGATAATAGATAACTCTTGGCTAAAATAGTTGTATGTCTGGTCTGTAACTGCACCACATAGAGTTTTCCTCATAATTTACATGTTTTGAAAAAGTGAGTTGTGAACAACAAACAGCCTTCAGACTTTACATGATAGTAATGGGTGAAGACTGTATCAGTGAAGGGTTACTAAACCGAAGAATCATAGCAGTTTCTCTTTCTCACATTCCCTTGACTCTTCTTTATCACTTGCTAATTCATCACTTCTCCTAGTCCTTTCTCTTGCTCCAAATGATTCCTGTCTAAAAATATAAGAAGAGGCAAAGATAATGTTTTCCTTCATTGGATTGCTACTCTTCTTAATGTGATTTTCTCTCCCAGTGGCTGGTTCTATAGCACCAAATTCATGCTGGTGAAAAGTGCATGCACGTAACATCCTAGCTCATTCATGGTGGAAGGACTCAGAGACCTTAGTGGGATACAGGGCCTTCCATATCTGGGTCACCAGTGCACAAATAAGTAGGTCAGTAAGGAGTGGAAGTAGGTTATCCAATTGTTACGTGGGGTGAGGGCTGCCGATCCACTTCTAGGGTAAATTTTCAGAGCACGATAAAACAGCATCACAACCGACATTGACATTGACTGGTGTCCCCCCTGGCGATCTCCACGGAGATGCCATGAAATAAATGGACAAGGAAACAAAACTATCCTGTCACATGGGAGAGGGCACACCCGGGTCTCAGTGAAGGCATATTGGAAGAGCAGCACGTAGCCTCGCTGGTGAAGCTTTTGCTTTCCCATCAATTCTGTGCCTGACTAATGGACAGAAAAAGGACCTCACTTCCCAGGGTTTTATTCTGACACATTTCATCAGCCCTATCACTTGAGAGTACATATAAGACAAATAGTTTTATCCTATTACGTCAGAACAAATTGCAGCCTGCAGGCCTGATTCTCTGCACTGCTATGCCAGTTTTACCCTAGTGCAATTTTCCCGAGCACTGAGTTGCTCCACCAGACTAAAACCAGTGTGACAGCATGAAGATGCAGGGTCTTCCAGAGGATGGAAAATAAGCTCCAAGGGCTTTAGTAGCAGTGCTCTCAAGTACAACATCAATGAAAATTGGAGCCAGATACTGCACTTTGAAGCATGATTATTTCTACGGCAAGGAACAGGAAGACATGGCCATGGTATTGTGCAGTAGTTGTGTTACAGCCGGTCCTGATTTGGCTTTGTCAGGTTTCTATAGGAGGCACTCATTACAAGAGGAACCGATGGCTTGTTCCCACAGGCTGGTGGCAGTTACTGGGCTGACGGCAATTTACAGCAATGTCTCACCTCCGCTCTAGGTCCATTTCTAGTTCCTTTCAGTCTCAGATAAAAGCATTTCACAGTGTTTGGAAGAAGGTATTTTTGCAGTATCCATTCCATGATTTCCTTGTAAAGAAACAGCTGCTCAGAGAGAGGGAAAGAGATGCATGAGAATACAAAGGAGATGACACATGGTACTTTGTAAGAGTATTAATTTTTTCAAGCTACTACCAGTTGTTTTCTCATTAGGGTACCCTAAAGCACCTGAAGATGAAAAACGTCTGGATTTGCAAAGCTGGTCCAAATTTTGCCCTGGTTTCCCAAGCTCCTCCAGGCTGGCCCCATGCAGCCAGTGAGCTAGGAGAATGAGGAGGAAATGGGCAGATAATTTCCCATCCACCTGGCTTATGTAATTTCTTTGCTCATCTTCCAGTGTGCTGCCTTCCTATCCAGGCTGATTTGGATATAAAACCAATTTGAAATGGGGGCAAGGGGTCACGCCATATATTAATTTGAGTAAATCAGATGAATTTTGTATGGTCCTTTTGCCTCTCTCCAGGAACAAAATTGTCTTAAGATTCCAACTTTTAACTGAATTATTTTTAAGTACAAAGGTATGTGAGCTCTAAGCCTTTCAACCCATGCAATGAGCCCTAGCTCACCCATAAAGTCTACTACGACAGTTTGGCAACAGGAGTAACTGAGCAACACATGCAGAAGGGGAGAATGGCATATGCCATGTTAAGCAAAGACAAAGTATAAATTGCTACGTGATCTCAGCTGTTTGAAAATAATGCTGACAGGAGACAAGAGGCATTTTTTAATAGGAATTTCTTTCATACTCACCCCTGTAATATCTGATTGCTCCATTCAATAGTTTTCCCTTGCTCTTTGCTTTGTCCTAGGTCTATCTTAAGGGCTGCAAAGCCCTTAAAAACATCAGGAACACTACAATTGTCTGCAGTTTCTTGGGTGCAGCATAACATGTGATCCCAGAACATGCTTCCTCTCAACTTCCCATCTCCCTGGATAAGAGCACTCCTGCAGAATTCACCTCAGTTACTATCCAGTGCTTCAAAAAACCCTGCTTTTTTGCTTTGCTGGGAGCTGCAGACTGCTGATGTGAAACTTAGTATGACTTCCTTCAATTTTTAAAATTATCTCTAGGCCTCATTATGCACAGTTCTTTCATGGTAGAAAAATTTAACAAAATAACTCATCCAAATGTAAGATAAGTGAGTAACTGAGTATGCCTGCTTGGAAATGGCTTGGTTTTTGTCAAGAAATAAGCATTCACAGAAACCATAGTTAAGCTTGTGTCAGTCCCTCTTAGGCTTTTACTGATATATTCTACATATATGAAATAGTTTTGAGGACATATAATTACTAATTGGTTCCTGATAGAAAATTTCAGAGCATTTAAATAGATTATGCTCCCAAATTCACTGTGAAGTAGGTAAGCAACATGAATCTCAGCATCTTTTTACTCTTCATCTGCTGTGTACTCACTGACTCAGGGGAGAATTGGCTACAGTTATGCCAAGATCACTCTCTGGACTGACACCAACTGTGTCCCCAGTCTTAAATTCTCCTGCCTTCCAAATCAATGCGGCTGCACCCAAACTGCCTGTGGGGAAGCGTACTTGGCCTAGCCTACATGTACCCAGAGCACATTGGGAAACAAAACTGTGCTGGTCATGGCTAAAGCAATCTAATAAAATCAAGCTCAAGTCCCAGGAACCAACTGCAGTTGAGAGTTTCCTGCTGCTGTTTAACTTGGCCATATAGATACACCCAGAGAGCTTGTGCCACAACAAAACACAGCTCCTGAATCCCAGTTGTTTCCACGGCCTGAGACTTTAGGTCCACTGTAGAATGCTTGTGAGTCCCATCCAACTCAGAATGTCGTTGCTGTACACTGCAGATCTTGGTGTCTCCTCAGAGCAAGAGACGCAACCCTTAGGTAAATAAGCCAAACTATGGTGCCATGTAACTTAACAAAATGCATGTGTGTGGCTTTAGCTGTAGGCTAGATTATTATTGTACTTAAGCAGCTAAATTTGCCCTCACTAATGTATAAAAAAGGGTCTTGTGTTGACACATTTGCAGAAAAAATCTAAGTGTGTCTGTGAGTCACATTTCACTCACACTTTATTTTCTATATAGCCCTTCCACAGTGCTACTGCTCTAGGCAGAACTTCCTATGATTAGTCATTCAATTCAAACTATTTATCACAGCAAGAGGAATTTTCTGAGTGTTGAAAAAGAAGGCAAGAATTTTTTGTGGACTGTTTGCTATCGTGACATTTCAGGGGAGACAACAAAACATGGAAAAAAGAAAGAAGGGACAGACTATAAAGAAACAAAACTAGGGAAATATTTTGATTACAAATGAAGTTGAATAGTCAAAGAGTCCTTATCTGTGTGGAATGCTGATTATTTTCCAGTTAATTTTGTATATTGGATAGACAATTGTGAAGAAGGCTTCTTAGTGAGTGGGACTATAAAGAGTGCATTAAATCAGTACCTTCAGCAAAGCTATGCAGAGTTGCATCCTTACATCACAGAATCACAGAATCACAGAATATTATGAGTTGGAAGGGACCCACAAGGATCATCTAGTCCAACTCACCACCTAACNTGTCATCGATAAAGATGTTGAACAGTACTGGGCCCAACACTGACCCCTGTGGGACTCCACTGGTGACTGGCCGCCAGTCTGATGTTGCACCATTCACCACCACCCTCTGAGCTCGCCCTTCCAACCAGTTTGTAACCCAGCATAAAATGTTCCTTTCCAGCCCGTGCTTGACAAGTTTCTCCTGAAGCTTATTGTGGGAAACCGTGTCAAATACACATATTTCACACACTTGCACCCTGTTCTTTGGCATTAAATGCAGTTGTGCGTGTGATTTCCTTTTACTGAAGAAAGAGTATCCATATATCAAAGAAGCAGCAAGCCCAGGGAAGGGCAGCAATATCACGAGTCAGCTCAGTGGAACTTCAGTTGGCAAGGGAGACTTGGAACTTCCTTTGAAGTTATTTCAAGACAGAATTGTGAAAAGTAAAAGGACTTTGGACACTTTATGCAGTTCTCCAGAGTGAGAAAATTAGAAATGTATCTGGTATACACAAAATCAGACCTACCCATTTCTCCGTCGCCACACAGGAGCTCATTGGAAATCTACAGATTAAATATTATTTTTCAATTGTTCTACCCTCACAGGATCTACAAATAATAAAAATTGTATTAATGATGCTACTGAACATGTGCATACCAGAAAGGCAGGAAAAAAAATTCTAGCTAAGCAAAGAAATTTTTTTTATTAATTTTTCATTAAAGTCAGGGTTTTTACATTGTTCTGATGGACTTTACAGTATATTGCTTGGACAAGGAGAGGGAATGTTTCCAACCCAAAGCCAGTAATGCTAGGTAACAGTTTCTCTTAACACATTTCTGAGTTAGCTCCATCTCTATCCAATCACATATAGGCATGATTTTTTTTAGTATCTGTTATGGGGTAAACAATACTTTTGGAAAGGACCTTCCCTGTTATTTACATGTGAAACCTTTTCTCAGAAATCTACCACACACACAAATTGCACACAAATCTTGGAGGTCCTTATTTGTAGGTAGTCTGGAGCTTAGATAAGGCTTTGCCACACCATCTTCTTGAGGCAATCAGGTTGATTGTACTCCCCTAGTAGTTTCTTGTGACAACTCTTTATTCAATGTTTGCAAAAGGATCTGATAATGAAACATGCTGCTTGTGTCCTGTGCATAAAGCACTAGATTTTCTAAAATGGCTCCTTGTCTCAGGGGACCATTCCCCCTAGATATATGCACACTGTAAAATAAATGCACAGGAACCACAAGCAGACTCCATGGTTTTTAAAACTGCCTCAAACAGTACACGGTCCTCTCTCACAGTGAGAAAAAGTAAAGGTTCCCAGTTAGCAGAAAAAAGTAGTGGTGTTTTGTGTTTTTTCCTGCTTTTCCTACCATTTGTGTTTTATCTCCATAAATACTCAGAGGTTGTAGGTCATCTGGAGACAAAACTCATCAGCAAAGGCTGTTCTCGATTCCGACTGTACCCTTGAGGAAGCTGGCACTGCCACACTTAGTGTTTCAGTTGTTGCTGGAAGACGTCTCATGTCAAACCAAGCTCATGTATGGAAAGTGTGTGCAAACCTCTTAACTCCTCCTGAAACCATTTGGAGCCATGTGGAGGAGAAATCTCAGAAAAACCCCTAACCAATGCCCAACCTATCTGAATATTTTTGTGTATGTATATTAATATTTATATGTCTATGTAATTATTAATCATCTTGAGAACTGAACAGAAGGAAAGTCTAAGTTTTATCACAAAGTAAGTGGCATACAATAATTTGACAGATAGTTTATTTTTGCTACCTGAGTCTGATAGAGTGGGGGGAAAAAGGCAAGAAACCAAAAGGGCCTAAACTGCTCATGGGATTCGAACTCAAGCCAACATACAGTATTTAAGGCTGGTGCTTTTCAATAGCCTTCAAAACACATACAAGATGGAAAACTAAATATAGAGTCAAATCTTGACAGGTTTTGGGTTTTTTTCCCCAGCAACTGCAGTTACTAGCTGCAGCGACGTAGCTGTGGTACATAGCAAGGAGGATTTTGCTGGAATTCCACAAAGGAATGAAGCTGAAGCACCTGAAGGAGAGAAATTGTCTGTTCCAGTGGGTTATTTTCTGGGTCTCTGCTGTACCCTCCCTAAAAACATGCATCATATTTTCCTACATTCAGTTCCAATTCCAAAAACAGCATTAGCGGCTCATTCTGCATCCTCATCACATCCATATCCCTGTATCACTAACAGCTCCCTCAGGCTAATTCTCCATTACCTCCAGCCCCTTCATAGGTCTTCTACCTTTACTTATCTCAGCTGAGCAAAAAGCAGTGTGTCTTGTTGCTTTTTCAGAAGTCATGTAGAAATTGCTCTTTGGGCAGCCACCTACATTAGTGTTACTTGGCCAACTGTTTCTCCTAAATCCCTTCAGAGTGAATAAAAGGTGATGACTACCTTTCCATCATTTGCAACATTAATGTGGTCAATTTTCTATCTCCTTAACAGATTTATAATAAATTTGGGCAGTTTTGAGATATCTTTCACTACATTTGTTCGAAATTGATTTAAAAGTTCAAAAGATACTGCAAGTAGCATCACGCATTATAAAGAAAGCTGATGGTTGGGTAGATAGGTATCAGTTCACATAAGCTTTGTTTCCCTAGGAACCAGACTGAAAGCAAGCTAGAAATGTTAAAAAAAAATCCTTAGTTGTGCTTTGTGATTAACAGATCTGGGTTTTGTGCTGTTGTTGCTATGGGTTCATTGTTACTGTGTACCATAATATAATAGCACTAAAGAGTGTTAGTGCCAGGAGATAAGATTTGGTCTGTTGTCACATCAACTTCCACGCAGTCCAAGGGATATGATGCTGTGTTCTAATTAATACTGACTTCAAATGCCTCAATCGCAAATTCACATGCTCAGCTGACTTCTGGTAAAGAGAAAGACAAAGAATGTGTGCTGCTCAGCCCTGGCCCATGAGAAACATCAGCACAATCCAGTTCTGCTAAATCCAGGATTTTTTTTACTGGTCTTCATCTTACCGCAGCCCATTCTTCCTCCCTGCTCCCCAAAAGGTAAAAAAGGAAGGCCAAGTTCTCCTTTCATCCATGCTGTCCAGACTCTTCTCTCTGGTCAGACATTGTACTTATCTAATGTTCCCCTGGATAGCGGGCAGTAGCAGTGACCTGCCTTCTCACTGACCAACCCTCAAAGTAGCCTGAAAAGCTCGCTCGGTCTTGGGGTAGTACTGCTGGAATGTCAATGTAGTAGCAATGCTCATTGCTACCACATCAGGAGGACAAGCAAGCTACGCCTGCCTTCATGGTAATGCTGATCTTTTCAGAAAGTGGAGAAAAGTTCACTTCTCCTAAAGAAAACTCTTTAAAATCCTTGCCTCTGAGAAGCAGTGTGTTGGCTGTCTGTGAATGTGTGAGAAGGACAAGACCAGAAAAGAAATTTAATCTATAATGCAATATTAGTCAAGAAGAAATAAATACTAGTTGATAATTAATGCCTGTAACCTGGTTATTCAAAGCTTTTGAGTTGACAGAGGAATGAAGTAATGAGTTATTAGAACAATGGAGACAAAAACCTGGTAAATTATGCTCAGTGAATGTAAAGGGAAGACAAAAGACAGTTTCCTACTAAAGATCTGTGTCTGATGACCAAGCAGGACCTTCCCTCTTAAATTCTTGGGGACTGCTCTCACACCAACTCCTCCTCCTGGCTTAGATACTGAAGGTGCAATTAGCAGACAAGTGTGGGTTGTGAGTCATTCCAAGTAAACCTTCTTGCAAAGACTAGTGTGCAAAAAGGCTCACAAGTCACCTAATACAAGTGGTCAGTGCCATGAAGTGTCATCTCCGCCATCTTCACAGGGTCTTCATTGGCGATCATAAGTGTGATCCACTGCTGCTACTCAAGATGTGCTTCAATTACATAATTGGCTGTGGCTTCCAGTTTCCTAGTTTGCCCCTAGTTTCCTACCAAATACACTCCTCTTTTAACACTCCTCCTCAACACTGTTGGTCCTTGTCTACCACCTGCTCATTCCTCTAGGAATTCCTTGTGCTGACAACACATGTTCCTCTCTTCCTTTGAAAATCAGAAAAGAAGTAAGTAGTTTGATTTTGTGGTGATGAAACCCCATTAAAAAAAAAACCCTAAGAAGGAAGGAAACAACTAAACCAGCAAGTCTGTCTTTTGCAAGCCCTCAAAAGAAATAAAATGACATCTACAGCATGAATCCAAAATGGGAGACTAGGAAAATTGAGTGTCGTCCTGAATTCTGGATCACCTGGTGTAAATCAGTAAAAGTCAGAGTCATGGGTTGTACACAACTAGACCCTTGTTGTTGTGCTCCTTGATTGCCTGCAAAGCAACAGCACAGACTAGAGCAAGCCTTTTAAACTCTGTTTCTCATTAGGATTTAATTATGAGAAGTCTGCCTGGTGCAGAAACTTGTAGTCTGGGATTCAGTGGTACAGGCTTATTATTTTAAATGTTACCAGCCTGCCTCACAGGCACATAATACTGACCCTTTTCCCTGCTCAGGGACTTTTCTGGAGCAACTGCTGGCAGAAAGAAATAAGAAGAAATAGAAGAAATAAGTCACCGCTTGGCTGCTCTGTGAGTCCAAATGCTACAGTACATAGGAAAGATAAATATGTAGCGTAATTTTCCTGTTCCAGGAAGAAGTTCTGTTGCATGTGGCAAGTTATGCTAGGACATGTGGTGTATCTAGAAGTCCTCTAAATCATGCAGTCTTATACCACTCAGCTCATGGCTATATCTGGCCAGGGTTTTCTCTTTGTTTGGTTGGTTGTTTTAGTTGTTTGGGTTTTTTCTTTTAAACTTTTCTGAGCAAGCATTAGCTTTTGAGATGCACACAGCCTTCTACATTGCATGTACAAGACGTCAGAGTTTGTTCAACAGTTTTCCTACTTCTTGCATCTCAAAAGTTAATAGGGTTTGAAGATGGTGGTTGGATAAGAGGCCTCCAAAGACAATCTAAGTGTGTTGGCAGTTTAGGGCTGGACTCCAGATGACATCTTGGTTCAGGACAACACGTAGGCACGTGCTTTGGTCTATTAAAATCTGGAACTTGATTAAAACACACCCTTTTTTTGAGCCAGCGGTGAATTAATATAAAAACCTAGTCACAGCTCCCTGGCTCTGTCATGACTCTGGAAGTTGGGACAGACAGGAACAGGGGATGTAAACCATGAAAATGAGTAAAAATGTTACACTTTTTTACTGTGCCTCAAAATTCATGCCAAAAATCCTAGTCAGATAGTGCTGATTGTATGAAATAGTGAGATCTTGCTCTAATCAGTTTACAAAGTCATGGCCATATGAAGATACACTCAAAAAAGCATTGATTATGCATTTTAAACCAATATGTTAAACATGCTTTGTCACCTACTGAGAACTCACAGGAAAAACTATCTGCAGCATTAGTCATATAACACTGCTTATATGCTTTCTTTACAAATCATAAATACAGCTCTGAAACGGCAAGGAAGAAAGCACCTTTACAAATTGTAAAAAAAATGTATCATATTTCTGTATAATAAATCTACTCCTTCATTCTCTTTGGAGTCATGTCTGCTGGTACCAAGAAAGAAAGTAGAGACTACCCTTTTGTTTTTCCTAGCAGTAAGGGGCTAATAAATCCACAGGGGAATTAGATTTATATACTGCCAATATAACAACTGGAATCAATGGAAGGAGAAGGAATGACCAGAATGAGCACAGAAACTAAATACTGACACCTAAATGAAGTGATGGAGAGCACAGTCTCTTTTAGGAGCTGTCTTGCAGGTTGGCCTGTCCTAATACAATAATGCAAGTAAAGTCTGTAAACACTCTGTCCTGGAAGATAAGATATCGTGTGACTGTGATATCTTTTGTACCAGTGATGGATCAGTGCCAGCTGGTTAGGAGAGAGGGATTGGGTCAGCAGTCCTGGTGGTTCTGCCATTTCTGACTTGAAAAATGTTTATCTCCAAACATGATAAAAGCTTGAGAAAGACTTTGAAATGGACTCTCACCAGTTATCTCCCCATCAATGTTTTGAGAATGTGCTCAAACTCAGTTTTGGTATCATACACTGAAATTCATATCACAATGGGAAATTAGTATCTTGAAGGAGCTGAGGAACCCAGCTTTGCCTCATACACAGGGGGGGTTTAGTACAGCTTTTGGAAACTGTGAAATTAGAGATGGCTTTGTGTTTTCCATAGGCTGTTATTTACTTATCTTCCACCTCTCACGGTGCCTAACAAGGTATAGAGTCTTCACCGGAGGATGCACTTACGCCACAGTAATTTTTGAAAATATGTTTCTCTTTAGGCTTAAGATAAATGTGACAATTCAACATATAACTGCATTGGCTTTATAGGCTTCAAAAAAGGACTTCTGAGGGTGATTTGTTGTACCAGAAAAGTGCTAGCATCCCAGATTTGCCTTGGAGTGCTGTTTTGTTGAAGTTTTGACCAGGTCATTTTCAGCGCAGGCAATGGGTTTTGAGGGGAGGAGGAGGTGACAGGCTTGGTGAGGCCCTCCCACCTGGGGGAGGGCACATCGACTGAGGTGTGGTCGTGCAGAGGGGTCCCTGAGAGACTCCACATATGATTTGCTGTGGGCTGCTCACTGACTGTCCTGGCTGGTGCAATAGCTAAAGAACAGAGGAAACATTTTTGTTCTTGTATTGTTTGCATGAACTAACAGCAAGAGGCTCTAAAATAATGCCAGACTAGTGGTGAGACGAGCTATTTATGTGCCAGGATGTGTGCAATGAAGGAGGGGTTGTGCTTGCAACAACCTCGAGAGACTTGGAAGTTTGGCAGAAATTAGCCCATGTATTGTTTATTCTAAAGAGCACAACATCACTGCTTTCACTTGCATTGTCAACGCAAAGGAGTGGCTCTGCCTTGCAGTGATATCTAGTGATACCTAGGTATCCTGGGTACCTAGTCACATGGAAAATATTCCCTGAGAATAATGCCATGGCCATGAGCCTTGTCTGAGGTAAGTTTCACATGGGGGGCATGAACAAGAGGAGTTTAGGGAACCTGCTCGTTTTCCCTTTAAGGCAGCTTTTTCTGCTGTTTATAAAATTATAATCTTGCAGAACAGCTGTCTCCTTTTATATATAATTTTTAAGAAAGCTTTGGTTCTTGACATGTAACATCTTGAATTCAACTATACTTCAGCTATTTGAACAACAAATACTTTCTCTTTTAGTAATTAATAAAAACTACTTTGTGAGTGGGGCAATCTGTTTTTCTCTTTCAAATGTCCCAGCTAAAACTCTTAGAAGATGTGCAGATGTTACTCTCCAGACCTCTCAGCCCTGCAGCTAGGCCAGCTCTGGTCCTTTTCCACACTTGCACTGGAACTGGTGGGGGTTTGAATATGCTTTGAATAGCTTCCCCTTCCTGCAGAAAACTTCTGGATGGAAAAACCCATTTGTACTGATGTAATTGAGACCAATGCAGGTTTCAGTACAGGCATTTCAGGTGCTGAGCATGGCTTAATAGAACTGTTATATAAGTTTTATGCCTTCATCTGTTTCCCTCTGTATATCCTTTTGATTGTATCAAATATTTTAATTTTATCTTATCTTTCTGCATTTTTTTATAATTTATTTTTGAAATCATATTTTCCCCTTAAAGTTCCGATGCATAGGTTCAAAATATTGACATGTGTATATTTGGATCTAAATAGTACACATAATTTGTTTTTAATGGGGAAAAATACAAAAGGAGGAAGGTTTTACATAAAAAAATTGGAAATTACAAAAAATTAATACAAGATCTCACTCCCACACATCTGTGTTTTGAAGACGCTAATTTTCTTAGAAACTTTTACACTGCACTGTGAGATTTTGACATCCCTTATCTTAATATTTTAAAAATACTTTGTCTCTGAATATATGTTCGACGGTTATGAATTATCGTTCTGCAGGATTACTAAAGATACTTATTTTTTGTAGTAGTTTAATTGATGTGGCAAATTTCCATGTAACTTTTGAAAGTAGATTTGTTAATATAGATACAGACTAGCCAGTAGAGGGGGCACAGAAGCCAAAACTCTGATCGTGCGTGTGTTGGAGATGGGCATTTTTCCCTGTGTGTTTGTGTGTGTTGTGCGCATGTGCACATGAAGAGAGCAGAAGAGAAACATTTTCATATTCCTTGATTTACCTCCACTAATTTACCCTTGGTGAAAATGTGTTCTGTCTTAATTACACTCTTAGAGACTGTGTTTCATTAAATATGTTGAAAGAAAGTGCATTTGCAGAGAATATGGAGCATTTGCCATCTGATGATTTGCATCATGTACCCAATTTTTCAATAACAGAGTTAGAAATTGTCTGTGTGCTTCCATACTGCATCAACCAGAAGAACAGAAAGGATGGGAGGATCCCAAATATTTAAGAGGTCCCCGGCTCCTGACTGGCAGACCACTATGATTTTATGAGTTGAAATTTAGGGAATATGCAGCTCCAGACTGTCCACTGCTTGTGCTGGGGATGTGAGGGTCCCCGAAACACCCAGGGTAACAGGCAGAGGCAGACCCAGTGATGACCAGCTGCTGCAGCCGGATGGAACATGAACAGCTACTGGAGAGCAGAGAACAAAAGTAAAGCAAATGTCCAGAAGCCAGACATACACGGAGGTCAGGAGGGGACAGATAAAGGATTTCACTACTTAAAAGGGAGAGAGAGAGACACTTGGAGGACAAGCAGGAACACCAACCACTGAGGGGAAATCCACTCAAGCACTGAATCAGTCAGACAGGCTGCTCCACAGCAAACCAAAGGGAGGAGGATGAAAGTGGTTAAGGTGGAAGAAAATTCCAATGCCGATGGTTCCTTGGGAGGGAAAAGCAATGAATACAGGGAAACTGAAAAGGAGGAACTGAATATTCTTACAAGAATAACACTTTATTGTCTCCCTTGGAAAGGTGGTGTGCAGGAGGAACAGCCACAGATGGCGTTCACTAAAGCCTTCTTAGCCAGGACATGATTGCTGGAGGCCCGTCGGAAGTCCTTTGGTAATCTCACAAGAGAATTAAGCTGTGAACAGCAAACTTTGGGTCCACATAAGGAATCCAACTGCCTTAAAAGACCAGAATGTTTTCATCCCTATTTTGATTTTGGCCCATCTCCATCTTTTTTTTCCTGCCAAAGTCCAATTTACTTCAATAGATGTTTTTCTTGAGTGAGTCATGAGGTAAATGCTGGACCTGAGACCACAAAACATTGTAATATGTGAGTCTGAAAGGGACATATTATTTTCTGATGTTTTCAGGAATTTTAATGGTGGCCTTAGAAGTAAATTTACAGCACGTAGCATTTGACATGATGCTAGCTTTAATTATTCGTGACAGCAGGTGATATTTTCCAGTATGATATTTTCTCCTGTCTCTTTTGATAGGCATTTTGTAAATGTAAAGATTTTCAACTCTGGAGTACACTACAAACTGGATTTACCACTAATATAAATTGACTAAAAATATCATCTATTAAGCAAAACAAAGGTATATGACTCAGAGGGGCAATAATGCCTTCATCACCAGTTCTGCAGTACTATCAATGCCACAGATATCAATATTTTGAATGATATTCAGTTTGTTTTTAAATTCCTCATTCCAGAGGTTATTTGATTTTGAGACCATTCAAGATTCTATTTCTTTTTAAAAGTAAGTAGTTTGCTCTCAGGCCTGTGAAAAATAAATTGGGAACATAGTCTTGGCATGATCCTGAATGTTCAGGAGCTAGCTGTTGAAGAACAAATAGTTTTTAAGAGCTTCCATATGACTTTTTATATGACTTTTTCATATGCCATATTAGCAGTAATGTCACTGATTATTTCCAACAGCTTTCCATGGACTTGTTCTGCTCCATCTCCTGCTCAGTGCATAGAGCCAACACCATGGTCACCAGCTGAAAGTCTGTCCTTAGAGTCTTTATTGAGGGGCGTTGCATGAAGGCAAAGCGTTATTCTAACTGTAGGTGTATAAAGAAGAAAAGCTGTCCACAGAGGGGAGAAGGTGATCTGGAACAGGATAAACACCTCAACCCCAAATTACATGTACTCATTATGGAACAGAGACCCCTATCCATGGAGGAACTGGTTAAACTAGAACATGGTACAGGCGGCCCCTCTGCATAACCTTCAGCAGACTCTTTCCAGACTGTGTGGAAAGTCTACTTATTTCTGACTGATTACCTTAAATACAAACCAAAGAGCTTGATTTTTGACTGATAATTGCCTGATACTTCTCCTTTTTTCCCCCTCACATAATAAAAAAATATAACATAACACTTTTGCAATGTTCTTCTGCTTCCTTCCATGAATAATAACAACCTGGCATATTCCTAGTTCTCTGAACAGTACATCTAGTTTAAATGATCTCTACAAGATCAGTAGGAGAAACCATACCAGCGGGAGATGCCATTCATTTTAGTCTTACAATAATTTACTGCTTTATGTTTCAAGAGTTCTACGTCACAGTATAGATTTTTTTATTGAAATGTTATAATCACAATTGGCTAAGTTAGTCTGAGGGGCATGAGTGCTGTCAGTATCTCTTAAGACACAAACTTAGGTGTTCTACGATGGACAAGTAGTGTTTTATGACGGAAAGCACTTGTCCAGAAGAGTCTCTTCCACGTTAGTACAGTGGTGAGTGTCCCCGCCTCTCACGCAGGAGACTGGGGTTTTAATTCCCACCAGGGAAGCTGAGTCCACCAATAACCTGTCCTATGCTTCTCACTTCAGCCTCCGATATAAATTCATTTCCACTCAGTTTTTGCTACTCTGATGCACTGGGCCTCTATGAAGAGAGGGCATAGCCTGCCTGGGGAGGAGACAAAACTTTAAGGGCTGTCTGTGGCACAGACTTGTTGAGGAACAAAGGATTGTGCCACAATATTCACCACGCTGCTCTCTATGGCAAAAATCTTTTCTGATCTTGTTTTTTTTGGAGAGAAACCAAACAAAAATTGTCAGGGGAAGAAAACAACAACTGTCCGTCCCAACACCAAGCCCTTCTCCCCATGTTTACAACTGCCCTCCTGAGAGAATGACAGGGTTATCAACATAACAAAGGTTAATTAGGGAACACGGGTCAGAGCTGTGCTTGCAAGGTGTAATAATGGTAATAAACGCATCAGGAGAATGGAACACAGCAGACAATTGTAGATGGTGTGCCGGCTTCTCTCTGCTTCCACACCTCTGCAGTGCAGAGGCAGAGGCCTGTCCCAGCTTTCCCAAGTATACTACTAAGTTCATGTATTTGCAAGAATTGTAGCTGTGCTGCCGGAGCCGTTCCCCTTAGAGTATAACTCCTCTTTGAAGAGCTCTCCCAGGTGGTTCCTCTTCAATTAAAAAACTGTGTGTGGAAAAATCCGAGGGGGGTGAGGTTTCTCCTGAGTTTAATTCCTCGCGGTGTTGTATTAGCCTAGGCTAGGTAACTCACAGTAAGTTTGTAAATAAACGAAGATTAAAGAGGACAGGAGGGCTTGCTCGGGCAAACACAGGACGATGGGGTGGCAACGCCTGGATCCTGCACCCTTCGCTTGCCCTTGCTGGTGCCGGCGGGTACAGGTGAGCACGCCCAGCGCCACCGGGGCAGGGACATCTCCCAGCCCGGCAGCATCTGCCGCCCGGCCACGACGAGCGGGCAGCGCACGGTACCGGCCCGGCCCGGGGGAGCCGCCGGGGGAGGTCGGGCTGCGCTCAGGACCGCCGCCCGCACCCCGACGGNGACTCAGAGGGGCAATAATGCCTTCATCACCAGTTCTGCAGTACTATCAATGCCACAGATATCAATATTTTGAATGATATTCAGTTTGTTTTTAAATTCCTCATTCCAGAGGTTATTTGATTTTGAGACCATTCAAGATTCTATTTCTTTTTAAAAGTAAGTAGTTTGCTCTCAGGCCTGTGAAAAATAAATTGGGAACATAGTCTTGGCATGATCCTGAATGTTCAGGAGCTAGCTGTTGAAGAACAAATAGTTTTTAAGAGCTTCCATATGACTTTTTATATGACTTTTGCATACGCCATATTAGCAGTAATGTCACTGATTATTTCCAACAGCTTTCCATGGACTTGTTCTGCTCCATCTCCTGCTCAGTGCATAGAGCCAACACCATGGTCACCAGCTGAAAGTCTGTCCTTAGAGTCTTTATTGAGGGGCGTTGCATGAAGGCAATGCGTTATTCTAACTGTAGGTGTATAAAGAAGAAAAGCTGTCCACAGAGGGGAGAAGGTGATCTGGAACAGGATAAACACCTCAACCCCAAATTACATGTACTCATTATGGAACAGAGACCCCTATCCATGGAGGAACTGGTTAAACTAGAACATGGTACAGGCGGCCCCTCTGCATAACCTTCAGCAGACTCTTTCCAGACTGTGTGGAAAGTCTACTTATTTCTGACTGATTACCTTAAATACAAACCAAAGAGCTTGATTTTTGACTGATAATTGCCTGATACTTCTCCTTTTTTCCCCCTCACATAATAAAAAAATATAACATAACACTTTTGCAATGTTCTTCTGCTTCCTTCCATGAATAATAACAACCTGGCATATTCCTAGTTCTCTGAACAGTACATCTAGTTTAAATGATCTCTACAAGATCAGTAGGAGAAACCATACCAGCGGGAGATGCCATTCATTTTAGTCTTACAATAATTTACTGCTTTATGTTTCAAGAGTTCTACGTCACAGTATAGATTTTTTTATTGAAATGTTATAATCACAATTGGCTAAGTTAGTCTGAGGGGCATGAGTGCTGTCAGTATCTCTTAAGACACAAACTTAGGTGTTCTACGATGGACAAGTAGTGTTTTATGACGGAAAGCACTTGTCCAGAAGAGTCTCTTCCACGTTAGTACAGTGGTGAGTGTCCCCGCCTCTCACGCAGGAGACTGGGGTTTTAATTCCCACCAGGGAAGCTGAGTCCACCAATAACCTGTCCTATGCTTCTCACTTCAGCCTCCGATATAAATTCATTTCCACTCAGTTTTTGCTACTCTGATGCACTGGGCCTCTATGAAGAGAGGGCATAGCCTGCCTGGGGAGGAGACAAAACTTTAAGGGCTGTCTGTGGCACAGACTTGTTGAGGAACAAAGGATTGTGCCACAATATTCACCACGCTGCTCTCTATGGCAAAAATCTTTTCTGATCTTGTTTTTTTTGGAGAGAAACCAAACAAAAATTGTCAGGGGAAGAAAACAACAACTGTCCGTCCCAACACCAAGCCCTTCTCCCCATGTTTACAACTGCCCTCCTGAGAGAATGACAGGGTTATCAACATAACAAAGGTTAATTAGGGAACACGGGTCAGAGCTGTGCTTGCAAGGTGTAATAATGGTAATAAACGCATCAGGAGAATGGAACACAGCAGACAATTGTAGATGGTGTGCCGGCTTCTCTCTGCTTCCACACCTCTGCAGTGCAGAGGCAGAGGCCTGTCCCAGCTTTCCCAAGTATACTACTAAGTTCATGTATTTGCAAGAATTGTAGCTGTGCTGCCGGAGCCGTTCCCCTTAGAGTATAACTCCTCTTTGAAGAGCTCTCCCAGGTGGTTCCTCTTCAATTAAAAAACTGTGTGTGGAAAAATCCGAGGGGGGTGAGGTTTCTCCTGAGTTTAATTCCTCGCGGTGTTGTATTAGCCTAGGCTAGGTAACTCACAGTAAGTTTGTAAATAAACGAAGATTAAAGAGGACAGGAGGGCTTGCTCGGGCAAACACAGGACGATGGGGTGGCAACGCCTGGATCCTGCACCCTTCGCTTGCCCTTGCTGGTGCCGGCGGGTACAGGTGAGCACGCCCAGCGCCACCGGGGCAGGGACATCTCCCAGCCCGGCAGNTCCGCTGTGCATCTCTGCGGCTGGGAGCGGGAGGCTGCGCGGTCGCGGGACAGGCTCTGGTCGCCACTGGGCTCCTTCCCCCGCCGGGGCTGAGGCGCGTCCTGCCCGGCTCCGCGGGGCGCG
>WEKX01000688.1:64794-137159 GCA_013390025.1 Pitta sordida
CCGGCGGGAGCGGCGCTGCGGGTCCCCGGCGCCGGGAGCGCTCCCGGCGGCTGCGGCACACGGGTCACCCGGGCTCCGCCGGAAGCCCTGCGAGGACTCCGACAGCTGCCAAGTGCTTGTGCCCGAGCCCGGCGCTTCGGCGGGTGCTTACGGGAGCACCCCGCTGCCTCAGCGATGGGAGCGCAACGCTGGGCTCGGCAGTTTGAGGAAACTCAGGTCAGAAATTTAGCGACACGAAAAGGTTTGTTGGCGCGGATCTTGTTTTAAGGATGACTGCGGGGAGCAAGCTTTCAAAGTAAGGGGTGAAAAGGGAAACAACGACAATTTGCAAAGGTTAGGTTTGTAGAAATAGTTTTAAGCCCGGTGCAAATGGTTTGGTGATTTTCATACCGACTTTCAATGATGTGGAGTAAATTTGGCCTTTTTATGTGTCTGCGGAGAGCTCTTGTCGTTTCCCAAGAGAGCTGTGTGTATGAATCTTTAGTACCATGCTGAGTTTTGTACACATCCAGAACTCCCACTGAAATTAATTTAACGTTTTGTTTTAAGTTACCAGAGGGATTAATGGTAATTTTCTTTAATCAGATTTCAATAAGGCTATACAAGAAAATCCCACTGGAACCGTTGGGATCTTTGTATATGCAAAGAATGTGAAAGGAAACCAATGCGTTTGTGTGACCTTTTTTATCTAACTAAACTTACAGTAATGTGCTTCTTTGTTTTTGGCATGAATGAGACTTGCAATCCTGCAAATTGGCTTACTTCTGGGCTGGCCCCTGTGGGATGCATCGGTTGATTCTGGAGAGACTTGCTCTCTGTTGTTGGGAGAAATAACAACATTTTGCTCTGGATGCTCTGCTGTGGACCCATTGCACCCTCTCTCTTATGCCCGTTCATCTAATCCTGTGGAAAGATAGTATGTACCAGGAGCTAATGTAGCAGAATGTAGCAGAAACCTAATCCAGCCGCTGAAATTTTTTTGCAAGATTTTTTTGCAGCTTTGTCTTCCCAGAGTAGTGTCTGGGAGAAATGCTGAGCCCCAGTGCTGTGGGGAGAGGACAGGGAGGAAGGGGAGGATCACCCTGTCATTGTATAGTTTGAACTGCAATAACCGGGGGTTGCCCTGGCATCCCCTGTTTACCCCCGCCTCCTTTCCCCATTCATAACAGCACAAACTCTTATGCTGCCCTGTGGTGATCTGGATCTAGGCACTGAGCGAAAAACAGATGTAATTTTCATCTGGATCACTTCCATGATTTGGTTCACTGGGGGGTAAGAAAAGAAGAAAGAGAGCGTGGAGACGCAGGGCAGCTTTTTAAAGCTGGCAAAACCTGATATTGCTGCCAAAACTGCTTTTGGAGCTGCAATGTGATTGTAAGTGCTCCCAGGTGCCTTTCCCCCTTCCTGCCTCCTCCCAGGAGCCTGGATGTAGCCATTGGAGCCTTCTCTCCCTGGGCAAATATTAGCTAATTTATCCATTAGATGTAATGGACTAGTTTGTAACAGAAAAATTAAGCAAGTGCCCAAGTGTTTGCATAATTGTTGCTTTGGACAACAATAAACATTGTAGGTAGCACAGCACAACGTGCAGGGTTTTTATAAAAAGTGTGTGTTTGTAAGCTCTTACTGTATTTTGCTGCTCTTTGCAGTGTCTGTCTAGCACTTAATGCGCAAGGTGAGCCAGAAGTCTTGCAGTCAGTCATGACACTTGTAGTAATTATCACATGGGATTGTGACAGGAATTGCTAGTCAGCCTGATGAGGTAAGATGTATGTGTATTTCTCAGTCCTGGAACTGTTGGAAAAGTAGAAACTGCATCCCAGTGTAAGACAGCAAAGTCTTTGTCACAGCAGAAGTTGGGGAACTTGCCCTTTCTGTTCCTGGTTACACCATTCCCACATGTCCCTGTGCTGGCTCTGCTGGGTATGAGTTGTATCAGATCATTTGTCAGGCTGAAAATTAGTGCTCACATTTGGAAACAATCCATCAGTATGCTGACTGAACAGTTTCAACACTTGTAATAGCATTGTCTGAAGACAGGAGGTGACAATCGATGGCCAGAGATGAAGGGTGCTGTGAGACACCCCTCCACCCCTTTTTAGTAGCAGTGTAGTTTTAGGTGATGTTGAGTTGGTAATGGAGTTGCTTCTTCCATTCCCCATATTGCAGTCCCTTGAGAAGCTGGCAGAAGGTATTCATGTGATGCTCACTCACTGTCTTACCGTAGGTCCCTACTGATAGTATTCTGACTATCTGGAAGTAATAACTGTTGCCGGAAGTGATAATTAGTTGTTTATTCTTTACCTATAGAACAGAGGTAGGCTGCATGCTCACTGCAGGAGGAATGCAACTAGGTGACCTTTAAGGTCTCTTCAAACACAACTACATATTCTATAATTCTATAATATATTTGTGTGTAGACCTCGATAGTATGGTTTTATAGGATTTCTTCCTCTTGGGTCACAGTATAGCTCATTATGGGACTGAATTGTTTTAAAGACTGGAATTTGATGGTTTTTCATAGCAAATGTGCTTCCAGAACCTGCATTTGTTGACTACATCTGAGCTCTTCCATGCTCAGCTAATGGTGTTACCATCAAGTAAGACCTCACTGAGATGCCTACAGGGGTCACGTGGCTGCCCTACCCACTAATTGCACGGGTGAGCTCCCTGCACTGTCTGCTCGCGCTTGCAGTGTCAAGTTTAACTCCAACCTTGTGTTTGATAGTGCGTAAGCACGTTAATAAGGATCCTTCATGGTTCTGTGGAACACCCTTATAGACTGGTAGGATTGCTGTACCATTCAGAGCCAAAGGTGAGATTCTGATGCTGCCGAAGAGAAGTGCATTGCTTCTGAAAACTTAATTATATAATGGTATTGGATGGGAAAAGTTGCAATAGTTTCTGTGTATGCTCTCAAATTCTCGGTGAGATTTTTTCCTTTCTGTAAAGTAAATTGCAGTGACACAAAGTAATGCACTGGAAAAGCTTGGACAAATGCTACCAATGAGATTATATAATACAATAGCAAAGGAATTTGTTATGAAGCCTGTTCCTGATTCAAAGAAGAAAGATTTTCCCTGGTGGATTGTGGATGGTTTAGAACTTCCTCTCACTTCCCAAAAAATTGTGTCATATTGTGTAAGTGCAGAAATATATGCTTGCTGCTCTTCAGCAAATAGGTTATGAGGGGTTTAATAGCAGTTTCAAAGCTTGTAGGTCATTGCTCAGGATAGCATAGCTGAAAATAGGGTTTACTGTTGATAGTAATTAAAAGATGAGCTCTTTCTATTTCTTCTGTACCATGATTAAATACTGGGGTGTCTAAATTTAGAAGTGTTCCTACTGCTTACAAGTGTTGAGATAAAAATTTCCTAGGTGATCTCAGCACCTCTTTTGTCTCTTTAGCATTGTATATTTTTTTTAAACCAAATTATTCAGAAGAGTAATAAAGAGTAATAAATAGATTTCATGTGTTTGTTTTATCACATTTGCCACTGAATCAAATGTGCTGTGATATGCAGTTTGCAAAGCAAATAGATGTCATTGAGGAGCCTTGGAAGTTTTGATCAAGGGGGAAGATGGCAGCAAAGGAGGCAAGTTTGCTTTGCTTCATATGTAATTCTTAGCGGTAACTTTTAAATTTTCCTTTCTTTCATGGTTCGTTTAGTTTGGTGTTTCTTTCTTATTTAGTATAGGGCTTCTTATTTCTAGGATCTGTGTGCTTATATCAAAAATATGGGGGATGAGAATAACACCCTCACGAGGTGCTCACCTTGTGAGTAAACAGCGTCTCTTCTGTTGTGGGCACTTGGTGCTTTGCTGTTGGAACTAACTATGGCTGGGCCTGTGAACTCCTTTTCCCTGAATGATGCTGGAGCTGGGTGAGGGCGCTGGGGGGTTATGCCGTCGCCCACTACTCACATGACCGTAGTCTGTCAAACTCGATGCTGATGAAGGAGGTGTGCTGTGACATGACACCTTGTTGGTGAGTCAAAGGGAATCTTAATTTTGAAGGTGCCAACTCCCCTCGGCAGCCTTGTCACCTGGTTATTCTGTGTTATTTGCTAATGTGGTTTCTTTCTTGCTGGCCTGCATCTTAATGGAGTTCTTCAACCACGCTAACTGATTGTAATAACTTTTGCCTGTCTAGACGGGGCCTTACTGTGTCTGATTAGATCCCAGCCTTGTGGTGTGCATCACTGCCTGTTTCTTATAAATGCGATGAAGGAAAAAAAAGTGCACATTAATAGTGCTTAGTCTGTTTTTTCTTGATTTGCAGTGTTAGTATAAAATGTTTCTAGATGTTTACTTTTTTGCCTGGGGGAAAATAGTTTTAGTCAAATGTCTAGGATGCAATTTAGAAGGGAATATCTTATCTCCAGTTAGGAAAGAGAAGACAAATGTCTCTTTTTATCAACCACTGGAGTCAGTTGCAGAAGTTTGTTGATCTCTTTAGTCAGCAGCTTTCTCATATATGTAAAAAAATTAATTTTTCTGAATCATTAATAAATATCAAAAGCAGGACAACTGGTCTTGCTGTTTGTTTTTAGTTCCTCACTGCATTTTGGAAGTTTACTATGTTAAATTCAACCTTGTTACTGTCAATATTGAAGCATTATATAGGAATGGCTGTAAAAACAGTTTTCTACTATAATTAAAAAAACATATGTTTTACTTGGTAACCAATTTTAGAGAAACCAGTTACTACAATGTATATGGTTTGAGATAAATGTGATGTGGTAATGGTCTGTCTTGTCTTTTTCTTCCATGCCTTCCCCAGAAAGAGTGATTCAGATTTTAAACCCTCTTAATTAAAACAAACAAAACACTGAAAACAAAACAAAAAAACTGCCTTGGCAGAAGAAATAACCTTCTAGTTTAGCTTCAAGAAGTGAATCAGAAGGTACTAGAAATGTGCATGCTTTTCAGTAGCTCTTATTAGTGTTTTAAGCTCTGTGTTGTGGTAACAACTGCTTCTGTTTTCCTGGTACTCTTAGGATGAATTTAGACTTTGCAAAGAAAACAAACTTGTTAGAAGAAGTTAGCGGACCCTTCTGGTGTCTCACAGGAATGGGAACTAAGACTACATTTTTTGGACCTGGGAAGGGCAGTCACAGCTTGGCTTGGGTGCTGTGTCTGCTCACAGGAAATTCCTATTTTACAGTGAGAGAGTGGCCAAGGATTAGAGCATATTAATCTAATTAACTCATTTAAATAGCACCACCATCATTTGAAAGGCTCTGTGCATTTTCTTTGAGTGTAAAAATGAGAGCTATAGATGTGTTCTACAGGGACACTGTGAAGAGTGTGGATTCTTATATGCCAAAATGTCGTCTTCAATTGATGTTGTAAAGTTTAAATTTCTGATTTGTTTTTATATTAATAGCTTGAAAATGCTTCTAAACACTATAACTCTTCAGAGGTAGGAGGAATGTTTATATGCCTTAACCATATGCTGAAAGTTTTCTTTGTGAAGCATTGCAATGTTAGTAAAATAGCTGTGAGAAGGAAACACTTAAGATGATCCTTGTGGGTCCCTTCCAACTCAGAATAACCTGTGAATAAAAATAGAATATTAGCCTCCATTCCAGTTCAAGAAACAAGCCAGCTGTGGACAGACTGAGTCCAGGATCTGGAGATGATGTTGGTGTAGCTGTGGTCCCATTTCAGAGTGTTACGTTAGGCCAAGTGATGCAAATCTTGACTGCCCATGGCTGTAATCTGCCCATAGATCCAGAGAGATCATGCTTAAGCATGGTATTGGTACTAGTAATTAGTGTATACTTTTTTTGGATTCCTAATACGTAGTCATCTAAATGTCACCATTTCAGTGTAAGATATTTGGCAGGGTTAGCTCTCTATAATTAACTTTTGTGATCATTGTGCATATGACAGCAGAATAAAGAGAAATTAACCATTAAGATGCTTTTGTTTAGAATACAAGCTTGTTAAGCAATTAGCAACTTTCATGCTTTACCAAAAGACTGCAAGGTATTTTGTTTGAAAAAAAGAAACTGTTACCATAATTTACTTTTTTTTCCCCCTGTGGTTTTAAACCGATCATGTTTTATTTGACCTGAAATACTTTGTATATATACCACTTTATCAGATCTCCAGGGGAAAATATTTGCTTAAAGATGTTCAAGTTTTCAGATAGGTAACTGGCTAAAGCCAGAAACTGATGGTGGAACAATTGTGGGGCTGCATATTTGAGATTAATTTTCATTGACAAAATATGTCAGTGTCATATGACAGTAATGATTTCAGGGTAGCTAGTTATGTGTAACTCTGGTCCTTTTGGCATACTGTACCTATAAAATACTTCCTATATGGAAAAATGTTAAACGTTGCTAAGTGTTATTATGCTCTTTTGTTATCACAAAGGACAAATAACACCTGAAAAGCTAAGTCATTATAAATAATTAAAAGGATTTTTTTTTTTTACATAGTGTAATTACTCATGCTGATGTTTTCACTATCTTAAGTTCACAGTCTTGTGATGAATCTCTCCCCCCTCTCTTGGTATTTTTTATTTAGTGAAAGTATTGTTTTTGTTGCCGAAAGTAAAAATGTATTGCCGTAACTATGTGCATTGGACTCAGAGAGTTCCAAATTAGGGGACAATTTTAAGTTGTGTCACAATCTAGTATGTACTTAGCAACAATATAGGGAAATATCTGCACAACACTCACAATACTGTCCCACCCATAAGGTTTCTCTGTTTATGCAATGCCAGTAATGCATTGGACATTCAATAAAGGAAGATGCTGCATGTAGGCAGCTTAATCTGGAAATATTCCCTAAGGGTGATATAGGTTGCAACGGGTAGTAGGGATTGTGTCATACCATGGCTGTGATCTTAATTTTTTGTAATTACTCTATGGGCTTCTGTTTTTTTTCTCATTCGTGACTTACTTGTCTCAAGCCTGGTCAAGGTCAACACAACATCACTAAGGTTATTAAGATTTGTCCTATGACTGGCAAAGTGATAAAACCATTGTTTTTAAAATTGCAATTGAGTTGACATTTCAGGGACATAAAATGATGTGAGCTTTGATTCTTGACAATCACGGTGTAGGTTACTGATGTGTGTTGACACTCCCTTCTTTTAGGGCAGATTTGTTGTAGTTGGCATATTATTGCTACTAGTTCTTGTATTCCTTGTCGTAGTCCTGTCCTCTCTTTTGCTCTTGTTATGAACAACCAGTTCCTAGGCTGGCAGCAGGCAGGGAAATTGTAGGGTAGTGGGCAGCAAACTGTTACATCAGCCACTTGAAATTGTGCAATAGATAGCGGTAAGGCCTAATTAACATTTACAATTGCACCACCGGGAAGTACCTACACAAGGAGAGGAGTCTTGCAGTCTGCTCAGGGTTGCCTTGATTATTTTCCTGGGTATTGTGGACACTCTAACCCCGGTATAAATATCGTCTATCTGATTACTTCTCCAGAATCAATCCCTTCGCAAATAGCCATTGCAAATACTTAAATGCTATGTGTCTTCCTGAGGACCAGATTGGATGAAGTTTGAATTCAGATGATGAAATCAGTGTTTTATTTTTTAATTTCTTTTTCTCTGGTTCAAACATAAGTTGGAAAAAGAAGAGCTGTGCTGCTTTTTCCATTATTGAGAGAGAGACTTTACCAGAGCACCTCTTTGAAATATGTAAAGTCAGTCCATATTGGTTGCTTTCAAAATTCTGATTTGGAGACAGCTTTTCATCAGTAGTAGAGACTTTACCTATTTACCTACCTTCTATTATTATGGACAAAATGACCTTGCCTTTGTTGTCTATGGTGCTGACATGAGCCTAAAACCACTATGAAATGCCGAGAGGAATACAGAACAAAATAGGAAAGCTGGTACCAGTGCTCATGAAGGGCTTTATTTGCTAAGGCATAGCTCAGGTATCACTTATTTGGAGAGCATTTGTTTCTTCAGTAATGAGAAGGGGCTTTCTACTTTTCTAAGGTCATGAAGGCTGTTTCCTTTTATAAAGTAGTAGGAGGCCCTGAGAAGAAAGTTACCAGATTCCTATATTGTTGTTTAATCTTTCTATTGAGATAGGCAAAAATATTATCATTAGTACTGCCTAATGAAGGGAAAGATATGAGTGTAACAGTAGCATAATTGGAGCACAACAATTAATGATAACATCCTTGAAGTATTTCTTTCCTCATAATTTTGATTTTTCATAATTCTACCAAGCCTGAGTCTTTGAGAAATGCTTTCCTTCTCTTTTCTCCTGTTGGGAGATACCTTCTAGACATCATCTTTCTCCCCTCTATTTCTTTTGGATCCTGGCAGCTTCTACATTTGGTCATGGAAAAGACATTTCCCATAGTAGAGAACTACATTAGAAAAACAAATCACCGAACAGTTGCGGTTCTCTTGTTTGACAGTTTATGGAGCAGATGCTGGCTATGCACCATTTAGCATTCTCCAAGACAAAGTACCCACACAGTGCTGCCAATTTCATTAGAGAGCTACACCAGCTACTTTTAAAATTTGGTCCTGTTTACATAGGAATTTCAGTTTTACTACCATACCCATCAAAAGGTTATTGTCTGCACACAGAGAGTCACTGTTTTTCGCAAATCTGCCTATAAATCTAAGTAACCAGTAATTAAATGGAAGTCTGAATACCAGGCAAGGAATAAAACTGAGGGTCTCCCTGTGGATTATGAAGTTATGATTAGCATGGGCTGGTTTTAGCCGCCAATCAGCCAAAAAGAAATGTAGTTCATTATTAGGACCTACCTTTCCAAAACCCAAAAGTTGAATTTCAACAAAAGGCAAGAGATTACTCAAGGAAGAAAATGGTCACCATGACGTGTTGATTTCTTTTTCCTCTCAAAGAAAGGTAGCTGGAATTGGTGCTGCTTTTCCAGTTCATGATACAAGTGGGAATAAAAGCTGGGTGTCTGGGGATAGAGTTGGGAAAAGAATGTCCAATAGCTTTGTTGTTGTCTCAGTTACATGTTGGTCCTCCATGTCTGTCTGTTTTTTCCCTTTACTCCCATTTTCATGGCCCGAGATCCAGAACATAACCTCAGCAGGTTGAAAAGCAGGGTGCAGAGTTCACATACTACACACATGAATTATATGTCCACAGTGTATCAATCTCTGCCAGAATCTGTCTACAGCCACGACATAATGTATAGCAACACTTTTTTAATGAGGAACATGCATCTGTTACACGTTTAGCAGAGGATATTTCTGGAGCAGTGTTAAGAAAACATGCTTTGGTTTTACAGCCCCGTACCCCTCTGTCTGTCTGTGGAGATGTCATTTTTGAGTCAAGGACCAGACACAAGGGCTTTCAATGGCTGTACATTTTAAAACTGGGTAGAAGCCTAGCAGCTCTACCCACTGTAAACACCATGTAAGTCTTATTGTCCCCTTTTCTGCGTCCCCGCTCAACCCACTAAGACATACTCTTTGGAAGGTTGAGGATGCATTCTAAAGAAACACTTGAATAAAAATGCTGTTTTGCTTAAGAAGCCTCGTGCAAATATGTAAATTCCTAACTTTCAATAGAAAAGCTTTTGTAATCAGTGTAATTCAAAGCTACAGCCAAGTGTGTTGGTTTACTTAGACTCTCATTGCAACACTTTTCATTGCCTTCAGGCAATACTTGAGTTAAAAACTGGCCTGAAATTTTTTTTTGCATTGGTAGTGCAGGTGATGGGTATAAACGGCTCTAAGATTGAAGTCAAGGCTTGAAGATAAAGCTGTGAGTGGGGTGGCATTTCCCTCTCCATACTGTGGTAAAGGCAGCCAGGAATGATCTCTGCCCATGGTTTGAGGCAGCACAAAGCACTGTGAACATTGCCAGCTGTGCTGAGCCCAAGGGAATGGCACAGAGATGTCTCTGTGGCTTAGCAGAGTTTATTAGTTTGGCCTAGAGCCATGGTAAGTGTTCAAAAGACTCTTGATTATCTCCAAGTGTGGGCAGGGATTCCTTGAGTCTGTTCATGTTTGAACCTGTGGGCGTCAAAACCTGTAAGTATATCCTATGCATCTATATCTTTGATGAAAGTAAACTGGCATGCTCTAGTATCTTGCCTCTCTTTGACTGCCTTTGGGTTCATTAATGATTTTATTTTGTTCGTTTAATTTTTGCAAAACTTGCCTTACTGTGTAGAAAAATTAGAAGAGGAAGAAGTAATTAAGGAATCATTAAGGTTGGAAAAGACCTCCAAGATCATCGAATCCAAGCTTTGACTGAACACTACCTTGTCAAGACCATAGCACTAAGTGTCACATCCACTCACTTCTTGAACCCCTCTAAGGATGGTGACTCCATCACTTCCCTGGACAGCCTGTTTCAGTGCTTAATCACCCTTTCAGTGAAGAAAATCTTCCTCATGTCCAACCTAAACCTCTCCTGGTGGAACTTGAGGCCATTTTCTCTTGTCCTTTTGCTACTTCCCTGGGAGAGGAAGCCAGCTCATGCCTTGCTACAATTACGTTTCAGGGAACTGTAGAGAGCAATAAAGTCTCCCGTCAGCCTTCTTTTCTCTGGCTAAACACCTCCAAATGCGTTGGCTGCTCCTCATAAGACTTGTGTTCTGAACCCATCACCAGCTCCGTTTCCCTTCTCTGGACACACTCCAACACCTCAGAACTGAACACAGGACTCATCAGTGCTGAGTACAGAGGAACAATAATTTTCCTAGTCCTGCTGGTCACAGTGTTTTTGATACAGGTCAGAATGCCATTGGCCTTCTTTGCTACCTGGGCACGCTGCTGGCTCATGCTTAGCCAGTTGTCAAACAGAGTCCTTAGGTCCTTTTCTGCTGGGCTGCTTTCCAGCCAGTTCCTGATCTGGTGGTTGGATAAGTCCAAAGTGCCAGAAGATCTTTTCTTCAATGTGTTTCACGTTCCTCATCAAGCCTTGAGCTCTGTATCTTTAGATTAATCAGTCTTTAGTATAAAGCTTATTGCAAGCAGTGTTTCCATGTAAGATGGTTAGCGGAGGTGAAAATTTTGAACCGATGCAATCACTCACTTTCCCATTAGTGCTGTTGGGATGGCCACCAGCCCAAGCCCCTGTCTAGCACTTGTGGGGCAGAACTGGTTGCCCTTTCCTGGTGCTGCAGGTCACCATTCAGTATTGAGAGCTTCCATGGCTGTTTCCCTCTCCTGCAGCTTATCTGCCTACCAACCCAGGTGTGCTTATGGGTGGCAGCGCCTGTTGGGTCTCATATCCCTCACACCCTGTTGGCACTGGTAATCAAGCTCAAGATGTTTTCTATTTGGCTTCTTCTCTAGCCGCTAAATAAGTCAAAGTGTAATCAGGATGCTGCTTCAGAATACCATACAGTACTTTACTATGTATGTATTTTAAGACTTTTACACTTTGGCCTATGTCAGGATAAAAATAAGTACAGGACTATCAGACTTTCCCCACGGGACAAAAATTCCATTTTCCAACCACCTCTAATTATTTCCATTCTGCTGTCTGGAAAGGATCTGGAGACAATTTAGGAAGCCAATTTAAAATTGACTTGGGAAAAAATTATTTACCCTCCTGAGCCTCCTTAGATGTGCAGCCAGTGGCATGTGATCAATAGGAAATCTCACACTGAATGATTTTGATGCTCACAGAAGGACCTTGAGACCATGAAACTCAGCCTAGGTCCCTGCTTACCGGTATATGTGATTTTTTTGTAGCTGTGGTGCACCAAATTGCCAACTTATTCAAGAGCTTTGTGTGACAGGGGAAGTGGCAAAGGACCATTAAAAACATACAAAGGGTGGCTGTGCTCTGTGTAACGGCTTGCTGTGAGGTGCATGGCATGCCATTCCCTGCGTCCTTCCTGGGGGAGCTTAGGTGACCTTGCAGCTTCTGCGCCCAGCACTCGTACCTCCAGTCCAAGCTCCTGCAGTCCTGAGGGTGTCTGCGAGTGGCATCTGTAGCTCCAACAATAGAGAGGTACCAGAAAGAATGTGTGTGCACCTCTGGTACCAAAGAACTGCTGCTTCCAGAGCTTTCTCTCTGATCCCTTCTCTGTGGTTGGGTCCAGAATTTTCTCTGGTTTTTCTTACATACCGGGTCTGCATACATCATCCCGCATGTCTCTTTAATCCTATTAGGGCTGTGTTTAACTAGGGTTTGGATTTGTCACTAATGAGTGCTTGAGGTTAGTAATTTTCAATTGCACTTTTCTAGCTCTCAATTAAAAAGGTGGTTGACATTTTATATGGAGGTGGTGGACGTTTTATATTTAAAAACCTGTTATTTTTCATTTAGACTGGCTGCAAATCGGTGTACAGAATTAAAATTCTTAAGAAATATTGTAAATTTAATGGTTAACATTTAGAATTTTACTTTAAGATTTTTATGTACTTTATGCTATGCTGGCAAAATTGAAAAAATATTGGATCCTTATATGGAGAACCAACAATTTCCTACAGCCCTGCTTTTATAGTGCTAAGCGCATTTCATTTTGTGTGTGATTTTCCCCTTTTGCCAACTGACTACATCATACAGTTTTTTTGGCATATTTTTTCTGTCTTATGACCATCAGCAGATATTTTGAGTAGCATATTATAAAGCCACAGAACCTTTTTGCTGCCTTGGATTTTGCCTGTTACCACTGGGAATGGAAAAGATTTTATTCATTTTGTGGCGTCAATAGGCATTTCAGATGAGGCTTCAGTAGAGTCTCTGTGCCTGATCCCAACACCCAGTGCTGGTTGCCCTCCATGTTGGCAATGAAGGGACATGCCTGATGGTCTCCAGTGTGTTCTTCAAAAGTAGCACAAGATTCTGGAGAGGGATTGACACTTGTAAATGGTTCAAGATACTTTGCAAATCCTTCAGGATGGTCTAGGCACTGAGAAGCTGAAGTTGAGAATAACGGGAGGAAGGAGAAGATGGGACCAGGCACAGGTCTGGCAGTAGTGATTTTAGAGATGTGGAATATTCTTGCATGGCAAACTTTGTGTTTTCTGGAAACAATTACTGACCACCAGAAACTGAATTATAGAAATCAGGGAGGGGAATACACTGCAATGTGCTGCAGTTATAGGGCTACATCTGGATTGTGTCCTTCAGGTCTGGATATTGCAGCTGTAAGAAGGAATATAATAATATAACCTAACTAAACTCTCAGGCAGTTCACAGCAGTCTAAAAATCTGTGGCGTTTAGGACATTGTGTGTATTTATAAGAGGGTAACAAATGATTGCATTCTGAAGACTGGTTCCAGTTGATTAATGAAGGATATGAATGTTGGGATAGCTTAGCTTAATGGTCATGAGGAGAGGACTGACATGCTAATCAGCATCCCTGAAAGCTATAACCCTTATGCAGAAGGGGCTATTAAGACACCCTGAGGGATTATGAATGGTAAAAATTGGAAGTAGTAGGCCTACTAGGAAGTTTAATCTGAATATAAAGAAGATCATTTCAGTCAGATCTCATATGCAGTAGAACATTTCTTTGGGGAAGGGATAGTAGCCTTATCCCTGGAGTTGTTTAAATTTAGGCTAGGCAGGACATCAGAATATGCATTGCTGGGAGGCAGCTCTTCACTGGCAGGATCAGGATTGGCTGCAGTATTTGGCCGTCAGCAATGTTCTTATGATGAAATATTTCCTGGAATGATGCACAGGGGTTTAGTACCATAAAAGAGTTCAGGTTTTGTTGGTGTAATGCTAAAGGTGAAAATACCTGTGATGAATTGTCACTGTAAAAAAAAAAATAATTTTACTGGAGGACATGTCCTGGAAGGTCTCCACATATACAGTGATCTGTGTGGGAGAGGGTGTCACCCAAGGCCAGTACTGATAGATCATTTACTAAATCCTGTATTGTAAATGACAGTGTGTATTGAGGGCTGAGAACAGAGCGGCTTTTATTGCTTCTTTCAAGTTTGCCTTTAGTCAATTACATTTGTTCTCTTGCACTTTATGAGCATTGAATTCCAGTCATAAAGGATGGCGCATATTAATTTCCATTCACTGAATTCAGTCTGAGGCGATTCCTAACCAGTGGCTACATCTTACTTGTATAAAACTGGTGTAGAAATTAAGACCTTCAGCTTGCCAGCTATGAAGAATTACAAATGGGGCTAAAGTGTCAAAAAAGTGTCCAAGTTATTTAAAAATCTTGTCTTTACTACTTATTTTTTCCCATTAAAGATCATAATGCAAGATTTTTTTTTCCCAGTTTCTGAGCTCTGCTTGACCAGTAAGCCTGTTTAAACATTTTTTTTTTCTTTTAAAACAATTTACTTTTGTTTGGAACAGTTCCTTATTTTCTCTGGTCTACATGGTGATGCTGTTTTTATTTCTTCCAGTATTCTTCCTTTCACTAGGACTTCCGTGTTATAAGGAAGACAATCTCCCAAATAAAACTTGTTTGGTAAATAGTTTAAGCAGCTATGTGGAGCTAACTGGTTTTGTATCTCGGGATAAGAGCTTGACACTAGCTTTTTGCTTGCTTGTATTCTCTATGTCCTCTTGAGTCACCGAGTTCTTACTGTGCAGTTATCTTCCTTAGCCAAAGACCTTTTTATAGGGAGCTTTTATGTCTTGCTATTTGCTTTTTCCTGACATCTCTATGAATTTCTTTGCAGAATTGTTGTAGTTGAGGTTGTTTGTAGAAACGGAATCTGTAACGCATTGTTTACCATATTGCACTTATTAGGGTACAAATTGTTACTCATAATTATTAATCATTGTTTTAAGGTTTTTCCATTAATTATTGGCATCTTATGATAAGTATATATATATTATTGTATTTATTATTGATATACACAATTTGTTTTATTTGTATTTGTAAGTATATAATTTTGCAGAGAAAAGATAGGATTGATTAAATGGTGTCCTCAAAAGTTCGTGGGAAGTTTTTTGAGAAGTCATGTCTGTAAAGGTACTCTAAAGTTCTCTCTGCCGTATCTTATTCTGGTGCCTGCCATTCTTTCTGGACTGGTTTTGAATCAAGTTTTCATGATCTCTGAAGCTCATGAAAACTCATGATCTCTGAAGTGCTAAACCCTGAAAAGCTTCAAGTTTGAGGTTTAGCCATGTCAGCTCTTGGATATCACATGCATAACAGATATTCCCTTTTGCATTCCCTGAATAAAAAGCAAGTCGACTGGAAGCATGTTTGTACTAAGCCACTTCAGAATTATCCTCTGAATTAGGGCTATATCCTTTAAAAGTAAAATTGTACAAAAAGGGTCTGGTTTTTTTGTCATTAGTACATGTAAAATTTGACAGCTCTATTTTCATTACTATTAAATTTAGTTTTATTTCATCTGAATGATTTGGAGTGTGGTTAATTTGTATGCAATTTTATATATGTACCACTAAAATCTTTTGTAAGGAATTGAGATTAGATGAGGTTCCAGGAAATGAGGAAGACTCTCAGATGTGAATGACTATAAACATGCTTGAAAGAGTCATTCTGCAAGAATTAAATAAAGTTTAGAATTAATTCTCCTAATTTTATTTTTTTTCTGCTGTCAAACACACCAAATGACTCCTAATATTCAGATGCATATCATTCTGATGACTTGCTGTCTCATTGTATTTCATGGGCTATGCTACTTTACATGGTAATGCAATGGATGATATGCAAAAAACATCAACAAAACAGATTCTCCAGTTAATAGAAGCCTAGGTTTATGGTAGCAATTAATCGGTCTATGACGCCTTCTCAACACATAAGATTATATTTTCTTGCCATGGGAGTATTGCAAAATGGCTGAATCTGGATAAAATAGGAAAGCTGGCAATCTGAAGCCATCATCTGATCTTTCTGACATTTCTGTGGCCCAGATAATCAAATCAAAGCTTCCCTCATCTTCTTGTTAAAGTTCAAGAAAATAGTGAACTTTTTTCCTACTTTTCCCAGCCACATTTGATTCGTATATGTACAGTGTGTGTGGAAACTTCCCCTCTGTGCCTCTCGTAAAAGTCACTGACTTCTAGAGTGCAACTTCTGCAGAGCAGTTCATGAACTTTGGGAGTGTTTTTAATAACTTAATTTTATTAATCCTTTTTTCCCCCCTCTCATCACTGCCAACAAGATTTTAGGAAGCCTTCTGTCCCCTGTTAATCTCATCAATTTTGAGTGGTTTCCAAAAGACCGCTGCGCTCTTGTTCTGAATTTCCTCTTGTGTGCCCTATTGGTCATTGGTACATCATTCCTGGGGAGGCGGGGGGGCAAAGGGTCCGTTAAGGTAACTAGTAATGTGTGAAAAACAGTGAAGGGGGGGCGTGGGAGGGGCTAGGGTGTGGACCTAACTTCAAAACAAAGTGAGTTTCATTTCTAGGACTAATATATCTTTTGCAGATGCTCTGACTTGCTTTGAGGGGAGGAGATCATATAAAGTAACTTTTCCTCCGGGTTTTCATCCTGGTGTAGAGCTCATTAAAAACAATGGAAGTACAGTCAGGTCTCCTATAACGCGGACCTGCGGTCTTAACTGGCATCAGCGTAGCCCGACTTCCATGTTGAATGGCGCCCGTGCCGCTGCTGCTGCTGCCCCAGCAGCCACTACGGCTGCCGCCCCCACCGCTGTCACCTGCTCGCTGTGGCCGCCACCTGTGCTGCCTCCGCTGCTGCCTGGGCTGCGGCCGCTGCCGCAGCGGCAAGTTGCGTAACAGGTCTCCTACATCGCTAAAAAATCATGCCACTAAGATCTGAAACCGCAATATGGGGGACACGAAGTGCAAGAGGGCCGACTGTATTTTCATCAGTCTCTTAATGAATGATGCCCACAATATTCTTGTAATGTGCAACTAGATAAATGCTGCTTATTTTTCTGTTGCTATTACAGAGAGATTGTGGGACAATCAGAGCTGAGATAAAACTGCAGTAGTAGCAGCAGTCCTGTGCCCATACCCTGGTGCTCCCATCTCGGATCAGTCCGGGGACTTGCAGGAGTGTGACTGGTTGTGATAGGCTACGAGGCTTCCCCCAACCCTATGCTCCTTCCTGGCCCTCCCCGGGCTGCTATCCTGGCCTGCCTGACTGCCACCAGCAATACTGGTAGTAAGGGGCTGGAATGGACAGGCTGGATGAGGAGTGATAAAGTATAAAGGGAATTTTTGAATTGAACAGGGATCGGACCTCTCTGATTTACATTAATTCATACGGTTGCTGTCATATGCGTACTAAGTGTTTAAAAGGAATTACAGCTATACCTCCTCCATCGCGAGGAAAGGGACAGGCCAAAGGCATCACAAAACATTAATCTCGCAAAGAACTGCAGGTCGTTAATATGCATGCAGGCCACGCCCATTGCTCCATCGCCGGAACTCCGCCGGGCTTCGGGCACTTTTCTGCTTCTCCCCTCAGACNAAATAGTTACATTCAAAATTCCTTGTGTGCTCAGCGTGGTCTAGGTGGTTTATACGTAGCTATAAGTAAGCAAAAGGTTTACGGACAAAATTAATTTATATGTTGATTTATGTTCTTGAATATTGAGAACAGGGAAGGAATTAGCAGTGTTGCATGAGCAGCACTAGCACATTTTTCACCTTATATGGAGAATTGCCTGCCACTTACCAAGCAGGGTTAGATTTGCTGTTATTGTCACATTCCTTAAAGTTGGAAGAAATCTTGTTTCTCTGACTAAAGAGTCAACTTGTAAGCTTATGGTTTTGCCATTTGAGTACTGTTTTTTCATTCAGGAATTGTTGGGTAGCACTTCTTGAGGAAAATAACAGCATGCAAATTCTCACAACTGTGTTGTGGAGTTCATTTCTCAGTTCGGGTGGAGAATCTTAGAAGTTTGCAAAGGAAAATATATTTCTGTTTGGAGTCACTTGGAGTTCCTCGTGGTGGAGTCCTCTGGTACTGAAGAATGCAACACAGGGGAAGGTCCCGGGAAATGAAGGGAAGGACCTGCAAATCATGTGGCGATGGTATTGAAGGGGGGGTAGACCTCTCTGTTTTGCTTTTTTTCTTTTTTCCTGCTAGAGGTTAAATAAGTGGAAAATATGGAAGTGGAGATAAATTGCTTGTTTGGTCACTGATATCCTGGATTACAGAAGGTGGACAAAAGACTGAATACTTGAAAGATTAAGAAGGTGACAATTATCAAATTTCCTTTCATGATAGTGTAAAAGAACAGCATAAAGGTGCCAGTGAAGGTTACATTCACTGAAATACTTGCATTTGGAGCATGGGAGATCAGTATCAGGTCTGTCTTAGTGCAAGTCTTTCAAATTAAAGAACTGCTTTCTGTTTGAAGTATTTCTGTATTTATGGCATTCAGTAAGGAGTAATCATGCCTGCTGCTGCTTTTTGAGTACCCAGACTTACAAATTTTTAGAGCGTGTGCTTTACCACTCTTGTGACTTAAGTTTGTGTTGTGATTGTAGAGATTTGTCTATGGTACTGCTTGGGAAAAAAAAAAAAAAAGGTAGTGATTAGGTGCAATGATTAGAAAACCTATCTTAAAATTGGTGTTGCTGATTTCACTTTCATGCAGCTCCAGAAGAGTTAACCTGAGTATCATTTTCCATTTTTTCTTGCTCCATAAAGGCAGTGTGGGCAGTATTTTTTTTTTAATAATAAGACATAAGGAAGAATTCATGAGCCTAGTAACATTTTAAGCCAACAGAAACAAAAGGGTAGTTTATATGGCAAAATACTCTGAAAAACCAATGTTTGAAACATTTAGCCAAGTGGTTACACTGAAGTATCCAGGCAACTTTGAGGGAGTAGGGCAAAAGATACAGATTTTTCTTTTTTGTTAGCCTGTTTGTGGTTTTAGCATTCTTCCCTCTTTATGGCTCACCAGAAAAGAACCAGATTTCTTATCATGTATGGGTATAAAAGAACTTAAACTACATATATTTATTTTTAGGACTCCACCCCTGGGCTTTGGATTTTGTGAACAGCTATTTCAGTACATTTATATCTATATGTGGAAACTGGCAAATTGAATACTGTAGAAATCCACATTTGAATAAAGCAGTTACTATTATAGAAGGCAAATGATATCATAAGAAAGCCAAGTAAAAAAGATTGCATTTTTGTTTGCTACTAAGGGAATGATCAATGGTTCCTGCTGGCTTTTGCACCCTGCAATTGGAGTTTCTGGCATGCAAATGGTTTAAATAATGCTAGGTTTTGTGTCTGGTTGGCGCTGTGTAATGCTGGGACTGGGGTGACTTAAATATAGAGTGTGGACCAATCCCGAAGTCCTTTCTCAGGCAGAACACCAATTGAAATCACATTTAAGTGTCGTCAGTGAAAGCTTTGCCAAATAAATCACTATGGATTTGATCCCAAAGTTATTACTACTAAGTTTCATGTGTAAGCCTTTCATTATTGTGTTTTTTAAGAATGGAGTACTTGAATGAATCCTGGAATTCATTATAACTTTAAGTTTTTAACAGCGTATCAACCTCTTAAACTACATTTTCATTGCTAAAACCGATTTCTTCCCCTTTGTTTTTTTGTGGGATTTTTTTGTTCATTTGGTTGGTTGGGTTTTTTTGTTTGGTTGGGTTTTGTTGCTCAAAAAGTGGTAGGACTGATACTCTGTGCCTCAGATTTGTTTTACCTCAAGCAAGCAATCTATAGAGGTGCCTAAATTAGGAGGTTGGTCTTCCAGCCTCTCCATTGGCACAGTGGAGAGGGTAATACCCAGAAGGGATTTTGCTCAGTGTTGTATTTTGGATGTGACTCTGTTAGCCCCAGGAGTTGTGTAGGGTGCACTGATTTAGGAACACAGAGGGATGTGGTGGGTCAGCAGAGAACCTCTGTGATTTGTGATACAAGTGGTATGTAATTTTTTTCAAAATCCCTTTTAATGAGTTAGCCGGTTAACTTTTTTATCTGTCTTTTCTTCATGGGTGATGGAGATTGGTGGTAGAGCTCTGTGTTCTAGCATAGAAAATCTTATGTTGTGGGGGGATCCTTGTGAGGTCTTCAGTCTCTCTTGCACTCCTTTATGTGTTGGGTCTCTGACTTTAGTCCCCTCCTGAAGGCTGCAGGTTTCATGTCAAATCTTATGAAGTGTTTTGTGAGTCATGATGTGGACTGATGGATTATGTGGCCCACAAACCCTTTGGACCAGATATCTGCAGTGCCTTGCTGCATGTAGCAGGACTGGCTGAACCAGGTGGTCACTTCTTGGCCTCAGATCCCAAGAGAGGGATTTTCAGCACAGAATCTGGATTTTTCATGCTTTAAATTGCTAAAACTGCAGTAATTCTGCCTTTCACTGTTTAAAATACTGATGGAACAACAGAAAAGGTGGCCCATTAGGGTTTTATAGCTTTTCTAATATGTCTTCACATTTCCAACTGCATTATACAGTATTATATATAAAATGTGGTCGATAGAGATAGTAGGAGCACCCTTAAGCATGCCTGCCATATTCCAGCATAATGTTTTCACCTGTGTTTAGTTCTGGCCAGCCTTCAGTCATTGAGACAAAAATTTCCAATGTTTTTTCTGCTTCAGGCTGAAACCTTTTGGAAAGATTTTCAGCAGAAGAACTCCAACTGTTTTTAAAAGAATGCATTACAGACATTTAGAGAGATTTGTCAGCTTTATTTAGCCAGTCATTCCTTCAAAGCAGTATTATACCTTCAGGGAGTAGTGAGGGGAGTTGGGGTGCTTTTTACAGCCTCATGGAAATTAACAAAGATTTACCAACCTACCAAAGGTGGTGAAAATTATCTGCACGTGCTCACAAGATCAGGTTAGCGGTTTGCTGATACAATCAGAATATTCCCACTTTATAAAATGTACTTCAACCTCACCTGCCTTTGTCTGTGCCTGGGGTGATGATTATGATGGGTGGTACTGAACACTCAGCTGAGTAGCTCTATGATCCCAGTGCCTCTGCTATGTTGGAGGAAAAGGTATCTAGCCTTCCAAATTCAAAGCTTTGTGCTATGGCATCCTCGATACAATACAGTCATACCTTGGAAGTCGTGGGGATTTAGATCTTCTCTGGTGCCGTGAACCACCTGTTCTGTGAGGATAGGCGGCTCATGAATATGCAAATAAGCCATGCCCATCCCCCCACACCCCTAAGTCACAGAATGCTGGAGAGTGTTCCCGGCACCTCACAACCTCTCACAGCACACGGAAGGGAAGGGAATGGCTTTTGCCCCCTCCCCACTCGCAGAGCCCCTGGGCAAGATCTGGGGTTCCTACCGTCTGCCGGACTCCCCGCTGGTGGCAGCAGTGCGGTGCCGACACCCTCCGAGGCTCATGGGCCCCCCCCCACTCCAGAGACATTCCCTGCCCCTCCCCTTGCCATGTGCTGGCACCTGCTGCTGCCACGCTAGGTGGAGGCTTCCGTTCCCCTGAGCCCTGCCCCTGAGGACATAAGGAGGCTGTGTTCCCCTGAGCCTTGTGCCCAGGAGCAGGGGTAGGCTGCATTCACCTAGGCTGGCGCCGCGGGGCTGTGAGGGTTCATTGGCAGAGTGCCAAGTGTCTCCAACAGTGTGAGGATATGGCACTGCTGCCAGTCTGGCAGGGAGGGGAATGATGCGAGGCAGGGGGAGCACAGGCAGCTTGGTGGAGTGGCCATGGGACCACCGCACCCTGGGGGAGGAGGAGATAACAGTGGAGGTGTCGGAGCCATCAAGCTGCCTGTGCAGGGAGCCCGAGCCCTGCCGCACACCCAGGGACCAGGCAGGGAAGGGAATGATGTGGGGTGGGGGATCCAACTGAGTCAGTTGGGCTTCCCCTCCCCACCCACCAGCAGCGCTGGTGCTGCCGCAGGAGAGGCACATACTATGGAGCTAGCTAATCTAACTCTAGCCTGGCCCTGCAAGGGGCCGGCAGAGACTGCTGAGTGCAGCCGTGACTGCTGAGGCAGGAGGAAACTGCAGAGCGCAGCTGAGACTGCTGAACCCCAAGGCTTGAGCCCTATGGGCAGCAGAAGCTGGACCTGGGACAGGCGGTGGCAGTGGCTCCCATAGGCCCATGCCTAGCGGAGGAAGACCCGCCATGACTCTACAGCAAGCAGCCATCATAAAGTGTTGACATCATGTAAACTTTACAACACTCATAAGGGAGGGACTCTGGGCAGTCCCCACAAGAGCCACCCCGCCCTGTGGGGCATGGCTGTCTTGCCCCCTCGCGTGGGCTGGTCCTGCTGTGGAGCAGCAGGGACACTGTTCCCATGCACCAATAGGAAAGCCCTGCGAGGAATTGAGTTTTTGCTGACAGAAAACCTGCGAGGATGTGAAAAAGTGAAACAGGAAGTGCGAATACATGAGATGACTGTAATTGAAAAATCACTACTGTTTTTCTAGTCATCATTCAGGCAGCTAATTCTGATGAAGCTGAGAGTAGAATTTATACTCTATTCTATATATCACTCTCAGGAGTGCCTAGGATGAGAGGTGTGTTATAAAATCTTAGATAAGAGTTAATCAGTGTGGCAAATTATAGATTTGTCTGCCTGCCCACTGGAGTTAGTACAGTGATTCTCCACATAGTCGCGATCTGTAATTTGCGAGATCCCATACTCGCTGTTGGTTTTCCAGCAAGTTCTGGGATCTGGCGTGTGAGCAGAACCTACCATGACCTCATTCTGCTGGGCCTCTGGCCTTGCTGCTCGCGTGGCGAGCACAGCCGGCCCGGGCCTTGGTGCTCGCGCCCCACCCCCCCCGCCCCCAGTCCTGGCCCCAGCGCTCCCTTGCCACGCCGGCGCCGGCTTCAGTGCTCCCTCGCCCCCCCCACCCCGCACCAGTCTCAGTGCTCGCCCCCCTGACCTGGCGCTCGCCCGCCTCAGCAGAGCGCAGCCAGACATGTGAAACAAGCCCCGCTCTCAGGACAGTCCTCCAGACCTTATTAGGGGAGGGGGCGTGGCTACGGGCATGGCATACTTGACTACGTAGTGGGGTCGCTATCTTTGCGGATTCCAAGGCTCATGTGAAGAGGGCCAGACCCAAAAGCCTGCGAGTAACGGGGGATCACTGTGCTGGATGCCTTCTCAGGGATTTTGGGTGCTGAGGTAACAAAGAGGAACTCCAGTGTTTTCCTTGAATGTTTATCTTGATGTGCTGAATTTTTCAAGACATATTTAAGCAAAAGAGACTGAATTTGAGTCTGTATTTCAGATTAATATTTCAAAGTCAGTTTTTCCCATCTCTGTTGCTTTTATTCAATTATGCATGTCCTGATGTAAATGCAGAATGAAAATGCGTACTAGAATATTTTCTTGTGCGTGATTCAAGGTCCTAAAAATTATACTAGATGAATGTTCTGGAAGAGGGCAAATAAAATACGTACTTTGGAAAATGTAAGATAATACAGTGTTTTCTGAAGCATATCTTAGTTCCCAATGTCTGTAAAATCACAGAATCGCAGAATCAGTAAGGTTGGAAAAGACCATAGAGGTCATCAAGTCCAACCTATCACCTATTACCTAACCTAGCCAAACCCGTTAGCTAACCTGTTGCCAATGTAGATACTCAACTGTTAAATTTAGTATCTATCACCAAATGTGAGCAATGACCTGTTGATAATGTTTCTAGCTGTACAGAAAATCTGAGGCTTGCCTTTCCATGTGCAGCTTTTTTTGCTGCTTTTGTTAGCAACACAGAGAATTTCACAGAAATCTCCAACTTTTTTTCTGCCAAATGTTTTTATTTCTCTGCCAGAATATGCTGCTGTTGCTTTAAGCCCACACCATTGCTTTATATAGATCTGGCCTGGCTTATAGTGTTGCTTTAAATACACAATAAGAGAGTTCATCTCCCTTTCAGAAAAGGTTTATGACTGATCTTTGCCTGGCTTGGAAAGTTTATTTTCTTAAGTTGCTTCTCTGCAAAAATGTTTTGAAATTGAGAGTCCCAAGCTGGTAGTGGGGTCTGTGCATCTATTACTTGTGCTCCCTGCGGATCTGATCCCTTCAGCACTAGAAAGCTGTGGTTTTGTACTGGACCTCATCTAGATCAGGCTCAGTTCTGATATTACTGTGCCCCTTTCCTATCAGTCAACTTTTTATTAAAACTGTGTCATTGTGGACATATAACATTGTGCTCTGTGGATGTTGGTAAAATCATTAGAAGCTTCAGGAAGATTTAGTTACTGCTCCCGGTTCTTTGCATTAGTATGGGCTTTTTTCTTTTCTCCACAACTTGTTGATAATGAAATTACCTTAAAGTAAACGATCCACCACCAGGGACAATGGCAATTGAGAAGGAATTTGCAATAAATTGCTTCTGGATGCTCTTAAGATGGAATGCATCAACTTTCTTAAAAGTTTAAGTCTTAAGTGTAAATCTTAAAGTGGAGCCCCAGCTTTTCTTGCTTGACTTTTGCTGAAGCCACATATTGATTATGTATTAAGTTGACAGAAGCCAATGGAAAAATCCTTTCTAACCATGTACCAAGAGTCTGAGGAGCTGTGTTATATCCTGTGTGGTAGCTTGTGCTTTGGAAGTGAATAAATAATGCCAAGTATGTGAAGAAGCATGCACAGGAGAAGAGATGATATGAAGCATGTAAGTCTGGATGTGGAAGAGAGAGCTCTGCTCCTCTCTCCGTGGTCTGCCTAGCCTTATTGTCCTGTCTGCCCCGTGTCTGCCTTCCTAATGTCGCTTTCCGGTGATCAGGAGAAGGACTATGCTGCTCCTGTACATAAAGCTGAGTCACCACCTCTATCTGCCAATTTGCAGGAGACCTTCCTGGAGAAAGGGAAACAGAGCAGGAGGGTATTTGCTTGAAGTCATCTAGGGCTTCTGTTACTGAAACTGGGGGAAGGAGATGGCATCTGCCTTGATCACAGGGCAGTGGGCAAGGGAAAGGTCATGATATAGAGGTGCTTTCTATTCACACATAGAGACCAGGAGGGGATTTTTACAGCAAGAGAAAGTTAGCCAGGCTGTAAGAGCATCAGCAGACAGAATTGTGACCCTAAGGGCTGGTGAAGCATGAGCTTTACCAGACCAAGGGCAGCGAGAGTTGTGGGTACAAATACAGACAGGGAAGGCTTACCCGGTTTTCATGGCTAAAAGACTCCTGATCAAGCTATAGGCCAGCCTATGTCTTGAGAATTTTAATTAAATATTATTAAAAGAGTGAAGAAACTTTTAAATAAGGTATAGTGGGTTGACCCTGACTGAGCACCACGTACTCACCAAAGTTGCTCTCTCTCTCTTGTCTCTGCAACTGGACAGAGGAAAGAAAATACATATAAGAAAGGATTCATGAGTTGAGCTAAGGACTGGGAGAGAGCACTGTCATGGGCAGAACAGACTCAAAGTGGAGGTATTAATTAAATTTATTGTTCTAATAAAATCAGAGCAGGAGAATGGGAAGTAAAATAAATTTTAAAAACACCTTCTCCCCACCCCTGTCTTTACAGTTCTACCTCCTTCTCCGCAGTGGTGCAGGGATACAGGGAATGGTTGTTACAGTCAGTTGTTGTTTCTGCCATTGCTCAGGGAGAAGAGTCCTTTCCCTACTCCCTGTGGGGTCTCTCAACAAGAGACAGTCCTTCATGAACTTCTTTCAGCATGAGTCCATCCCACTGGCAGTAGTGTTCCATGAACTGCTACAACATGGGCCATTTTTCCATAGGGGGCAGTCCTTCAGATACAGACTACTCCAGTGTGGGTCCTCCACAGGCCACAAGTTCTATCAGGAACACCTGCTCCACTGTGGACTCCTCTCCCCACAAGTCTGTAGGTCCCTGCCAGGACCCTGCTCCAACATGGGCCTCCCATGGGATCACAGCCTCCTCTGGGCACCCACCTGCTCCAGTCTGGGCTCCTTCATGGGCTGCAGGTGAATCTCTGCACTCCTCTGGTCCTCCATGGGCTGCAGGGGCACAGCTGCTCCACTATGGCTTTTCCCACAGGCTGCAGGGGAACCTCAGCTCTGGCACCTGCAGCACCTCGTTCTGCACTGAGTTTGGTGTCTGCATTGTTGTTCACATGTTCTCATTCTGCCCTTCTCTGGCTGCAATTTTCATCTGCCCAAAACCTTTTTTTTCCTCCTCCTTAAATATGTTATCACAGAGGCATTACTATCATTCCCAATTGGCTCAGGCTTGGCCAGCAATGGGTCTGTCCTGGAGCTGGCTGGCATTGGCTCTGCCAGATGCAGGGAAAGCTTCTGGCAGCTTCTAACAGAAGCCACCTTGGTAGCCTCCTCGCTACCAAAACCTATCCACAGAAGCCCAATACGTAAGGTTTTCTCTTCAATTGTTGTCCTAGGTGGGACACTGAAACCACTGCCTGAACCGTAGTATATCTGGTTTCAGTTGTGGTATGTGCTTGATGCTGTGTACATTTTCATTGAGTATCAGTGTCAACCCTCATTGCTTGCCTAAGCCAACTACTAATTCATGACTGTAGGGCTTTTGTAGGGCTTTGCAAATGTGTATTGAACTTCCAGCCTTGGTTTGTTTACATTTTAAAATCACAATAATTATAAAAAAATTATATAGATTATGATGAAATGCAAGTCAAGAAAATGTGAGGCTTCCTAAAGAATAAAGTAAAATAAAAAATGCATCAGAAGATTAGAAGTGAAAGTTTGGAATTGTGATGTGGATTCTTGCTCCTTCTTTTGAAGCTGAATAAAGAGGAAAGTGATTTAATGAAGACCTAAATAATACAGATTTCTCTGGGGTGGAGTGATCTGTGTTCAGTCACACCTTCTTCAGGGTAACTCCAGTGGATTAATCAATGATCATCTTTGTAATTAAACTGCTGCATTGAGAGTTGGAGGAGTTAAATGATGATCATTAATTTTGCGCAGAATCAGTGAATTAAAGGAAAGTTGCATTAACAAGATGTTCTTTTTTCTCCTGGATCAGTGAAAAGGGAGAAAAGATCAGCACTCTTGTTCTTATGTTGACTCTGAAATGTGAATCATCACTAAAAATAAACAAAAATTAAATGCTTTCAGAATTATATTTTCAAAATAGCAAGAAAGGTGGAGAAGGAAATGCCTTGGATCATGCCAGACATANCCAGGAGGGGATTTTTACAGCAAGAGAAAGTTAGCCAGGCTGTAAGAGCATCAGCAGACAGAATTGTGACCCTAAGGGCTGGTGAAGCATGAGCTTTACCAGACCAAGGGCAGCGAGAGTTGTGGGTACAAATACAGACAGGGAAGGCTTACCCGGTTTTCATGGCTAAAAGACTCCTGATCAAGCTATAGGCCAGCCTATGTCTTGAGAATTTTAATTAAATATTATTAAAAGAGTGAAGAAACTTTTAAATAAGGTATAGTGGGTTGACCCTGACTGAGCACCACATACCAAAGTTGCTCTCTCTCTCTTGTCTCTGCAACTGGACAGAGGAAAGAAAATACATATAAGAAAGGATTCATGAGTTGAGCTAAGGACTGGGAGAGAGCACTGTCATGGGCAGAACAGACTCAAAGTGGAGGTATTAATTAAATTTATTGTTCTAATAAAATCAGAGCAGGAGAATGGGAAGTAAAATAAATTTTAAAAACACCTTCTCCCCACCCCTGTCTTTACAGTTCTACCTCCTTCTCCGCAGTGGTGCAGGGATACAGGGAATGGTTGTTACAGTCAGTTGTTGTTTCTGCCATTGCTCAGGGAGAAGAGTCCTTTCCCTACTCCCTGTGGGGTCTCTCAACAAGAGACAGTCCTTCATGAACTTCTTTCAGCATGAGTCCATCCCACTGGCAGTAGTGTTCCATGAACTGCTACAACATGGGCCATTTTTCCATAGGGGGCAGTCCTTCAGATACAGACTACTCCAGTGTGGGTCCTCCACAGGCCACAAGTTCTATCAGGAACACCTGCTCCACTGTGGACTCCTCTCCCCACAAGTCTGTAGGTCCCTGCCAGGACCCTGCTCCAACATGGGCCTCCCATGGGATCACAGCCTCCTCTGGGCACCCACCTGCTCCAGTCTGGGCTCCTTCATGGGCTGCAGGTGAATCTCTGCACTCCTCTGGTCCTCCATGGGCTGCAGGGGCACAGCTGCTCCACTATGGCTTTTCCCACAGGCTGCAGGGGAACCTCAGCTCTGGCACCTGCAGCACCTCGTTCTGCACTGAGTTTGGTGTCTGCATTGTTGTTCACATGTTCTCATTCTGCCCTTCTCTGGCTGCAATTTTCATCTGCCCAAAACCTTTTTTTTCCTCCTCCTTAAATATGTTATCACAGAGGCATTACTATCATTCCCAATTGGCTCAGGCTTGGCCAGCAATGGGTCTGTCCTGGAGCTGGCTGGCATTGGCTCTGCCAGATGCAGGGAAAGCTTCTGGCAGCTTCTAACAGAAGCCACCTTGGTAGCCTCCTCGCTACCAAAACCTATCCACAGAAGCCCAATACGTAAGGTTTTCTCTTCAATTGTTGTCCTAGGTGGGACACTGAAACCACTGCCTGAACCGTAGTGTATCTGGTTTCAGTTGTGGTATGTGCTTGATGCTGTGTACATTTTCATTGAGTATCAGTGTCAACCCTCATTGCTTGCCTAAGCCAACTACTAATTCATGACTGTAGGGCTTTTGTAGGGCTTTGCAAATGTGTATTGAACTTCCAGCCTTGGTTTGTTTACATTTTAAAATCACAATAATTATAAAAAAATTATATAGATTATGATGAAATGCAAGTCAAGAAAATGTGAGGCTTCCTAAAGAATAAAGTAAAATAAAAAATGCATCAGAAGATTAGAAGTGAAAGTTTGGAATTGTGATGTGGATTCTTGCTCCTTCTTTTGAAGCTGAATAAAGAGGAAAGTGATTTAATGAAGACCTAAATAATACAGATTTCTCTGGGGTGGAGTGATCTGTGTTCAGTCACACCTTCTTCAGGGTAACTCCAGTGGATTAATCAATGATCATCTTTGTAATTAAACTGCTGCATTGAGAGTTGGAGGAGTTAAATGATGATCATTAATTTTGCGCAGAATCAGTGAATTAAAGGAAAGTTGCATTAACAAGATGTTCTTTTTTCTCCTGGATCAGTGAAAAGGGAGAAAAGATCAGCACTCTTGTTCTTATGTTGACTCTGAAATGTGAATCATCACTAAAAATAAACAAAAATTAAATGCTTTCAGAATTATATTTTCAAAATAGCAAGAAAGGTGGAGAAGGAAATGCCTTGGATCATGCCAGACATACATACCTGCTTGTCTTTATTCTGCATGTGGCAGAGCAGTTAAGATAGATCCTGAAACTGCTTGGGAATGTGAAATTTCATGAAACGAACACCCAGGCGCAAGGAAGTGGAGTCCTGCTTTCCTTTTACATATGGCTTCTGTCTTCTGGACAGGGCTTCGTGCTGTGGTACAGCCCTGCCTTTGTGGGCAGGCTGAATGGATGTGCTCAGTCAATAGTCCCTTCCTAAGGACTGGAGGGTTTGCTGCCTGTGAGCAGACTTGATGCTCGGTATGTCACTGGGCAGCCTGGGCTCCCAGGAGTTGATTATGTGTGAATATATATTGATGCGTCCAGTATGACACATGGTGCATTTAGAGTTGTTTAATGGGGCTGAAAAAGTTGTGGGTTTTTTTCTTTTATTTGTTTGTTTTCTGTAAGCAAGGGCAGCATTCCATGGTATTACATCTGATCTGGAGACTCTCCCCAAATTTCTCAAGGGGAAAGGGGCAGAGTGAAAAAACATGTGCAGCAAACTGTCGGACTGTTGCAGGAAGCTACAACAGCTTCCCCAGGCTGTTCACTGTTGGTCGAATATAGGTATCACAGAAGTTAAGATCTCTCTCACCTGATATTTAACAGAGCAAGGGCTGGATGTATATACTATAACTATCCTGGAAAGTTGTTTGCAGTGCACTTCATGGGAGGGCACTGTCCTGTACTTAGTTTAGCTACAAGTAGCTAACCCTCCCGGGGAACCACATGAATAAGCATCAACTGAGCTTCCCTCTTGCCAGACCTGTTGAGGTTTGGTCGCATCTCATACCTACCTTTTGACATGGGAGAGGTACTACAGCTCAAAGGAATGGAGGTGTCTGTAGAGTTGTGTTCTTGAATTGCTCAGCACCTTGTCATTGTACACTGGCTTTAACAAGGGACTGCGTATAATCTGTAATTAAGATGTCTGGTAACCCAGCAAAACAACCCCTCAAAAGCAAAAAACCCAGTTGGTGTTTGCTCCTTGCTCGTGCAGATGACACCTCCCCTGAGATTGTACAGCCCTTCCCAAATCACAATTGAGGAACTACATCTGTGACTTGAGCGTTGCTATTGAGTGTATAATGTAATTCACTCTTTGTTTACAATAGGGCTGGAAGAGTAGCTTTGTACTAAGACTTTACTTCAGCCCTTTGCTGATGTTTACTTTTGTGTGCCCCCCCCCCCAGTTCAGCAAGACAATGAAAATGTGAGTGCAAGATGAGTGGCAAAATGAAGTTTTGTTACCATAGCACATACTCCGCAATCTATAAGACATTCACAGCTATGCCTACTTGTCTGTCAACTAAATGGCGGAGCCTAGGGTGTTGTATTTGCCATGCTTAGTCCATAGTATTTTTGTCCTTGTTAATGCGCAGAAAGCAAGAATCTCTGTCTGGGATGTGTGAGGTTTATGTGACTGTTACTTTAGTATAGTAGTTCTTTGTATTTTAAGTACTATGTACTTTATCTTTTTCACCCTTCTCTCTCTTTTTTTTTTATTTTGCACATAGAAGATTTTTTTTTTCAGATTGATACGTTTGCCCTTAGTTGAGATTTGGTGAGAATCACTGGTCTTAAAATACATGTTTTGGGAAAGGGGAAGGAGGAGTGTAGTAAGATCACGGATTTAAGATACCTTTTTCCTTTTAGCCTGCTAGAAAAAGATACTTAAATGCATAAGGTGCTGTATGGACCAACATTCTGCCCTACAGATTTTCTTATGTTAAGCATTATTATTTAAAACTGTGCAGATCTGGGGAGAGGGGTATCATAAATCTGACAGAGCATTGCTGGGAAGTTTGTATTCACCATGGCAAACTTCCTTCAACATTTGATGGACTGCATTGTGACCTCCCTAAGAGGTAGCTTCCTGAGAGTGCTGGAAGCACTTCAGAAAATCTGGCCCTCTTCCCTGGCCGGGAAGTTTTCTTCAAACAAAGCAGGATATCATCCCTAATAAGTCTCCAAGTAAAACTTAAGGGGTAGGGAACTCTTGGTATACTTTGTCACAAAACTGTTCTTTTGTATCAACAGTAGTACACTGTTACTTTACTACTGTCACTGTTACCTGCTGTAAACGTTGTGTTCTCATTTCTGCCTGTTGTTCTCCAAATTGAAATGTTTTAGATATACATTTACAAATCTGGGATGACTGAGTGTTAGTTACTGTGAGGTTACCTGGGCTGCAATTATCTAACAGCCAGCCACATTCTCCCTGTAGTTAAGGGCCGGCAAAGATCCATGAGAGTCAGGTTTGCCCATGAGGGCAAACTCTACATTGTTGAAATTACGTCTATATACTGACAGAAGTCTTCCATTTAGCTATGTACTAAGTCTCACTCCATGTCTATCAAAGCATTAGTAAAGAAGCCACAGCCACAGCTGTGAAGAACTGGAAGTGTGGTTCCAGCTGGAAAGGAAAATACTCAAGCAGCCCTCTGCAGTAAGCTGGAACATTGGAAGAAAAGATGCACTTCTCAGTTCAGGGATTTGTGATCATGTAGGTGAGAACAAGCTATAGACTGAGTCTTTTTAGTCTCAGTTGCTGGTGCTCAGGAACTCGATACCATGGTGAAGGAAGCGCTGTGTGAGTGGATCCATGCTGTGCTATTCTGTAGGAAAAGGAAGTATGACAAAAAATAGAAGTCAGGCATGGTAGCAGCACTGTGAACTTTTCAAAAGAGTATCCATGACACATGGGTCATGGTGGAGTTATCTGAATGCCGTTATCATGGCACTTGCAACCCTGTACTGCAGCGCTTGGCTCTGTGTCTCTTACAGCAATTATTACTGCCACAGCTTTGATGGTCTGTGCTCTAAATGTTCTGTGTAGATAGATATACAGTGAATCCTCTCTGTATCGCGACTTCTCCTTCACAACCTTGCCCATTTGCGAAGCAATTCTTTTGCAAATATGATTTAGCGGTCCGCGAGCGCAGCTGCCTGACGCATGCGCAGTTTGACTCTGCTCCGCCGAGAGGCGGTGATGCGGTCCCTGTGGGGCGCGCGGCTCTCCCGGTGGCGGGCTTCCCTGGCACGCGCCCGTGGCGGGCTCCCCCTACGCGTGCGATTTACTGCAGCTCACAGTGGCATTTAGAGTCCTGACTCGGTCCCTGCCCTGGTCCCTGCCCCGGTCCTGTGTGCTCCACTGAGACCCAGCGCAGCACCACAAGACATGTCGTTCCTTGTTTCTCAAAGTCTGGGCAGCGCTGCCTCTGCCGGGACTGGTGGATGTTAAAGGGAAAGAAACTCCCATACCAACACCTACCCCCTGCCATAAGTGCACGGGGTGTTGCAGTGTTGCAAAGTTAAGGTTTTTCCAGGCTCCAAGATGCTGACCAGAGCTCAGGGACACCCCTTCCCCGCTGCGGAGGCAGGGTGAGCATGTGTAAGCTGGCGCATGGCCCCTGGGGCCGGCGCAAGCACCAGGACCAGGCCAGGGGCCTGGGGGGAGGAGCAGCAGTACAGGGTTNACCTTACCAGCAAAGCAAGTCTGTGCTTTGTATTTGGAATTTTGCAAGTGTTTTTATGGTAACAAATGAGAAAAACATTACTTACATCTCATTACTCCCATTTTCTCTTGGGTGTGATTTGCAGCCTGATACTACTTTTACTTTGATGGCCCAATGGTAATTTGTCCATTTGGTATGGTAGTTTTGCAGTTACTATTCTTTGCTATTTTGTTTGCATTTTATTTTAGCCTTTGTTTTCAGTGAAGTCTGCTTAGGACTTTGCTCTAGCTCCACTGGGTAATCTTATAAAAGGAAAATTTGACAGCTTTAGACGGAGGAATAGTAATCCCTCTCCTCTTTGTGCATCAAGTTTCGCTCCCTCGCATCTTTGTGGTATTTTTTCTAGTGAAGACACCATAGTCTTCCCTTGATTCTTCACAGCGTTTTTCCATGTACACAGATGCAGAGTGCTTTTGCTGTGTTTGAGGGCAGGACTGGCACGCCCCATGGGCGGGGGGCAGTAGTGCCTCTCACTCGCTTGAGGACCACTCAGAGTTGGCTCCCTTAGGAGTGTTGGAGAGGTTACATGGTGAGGAAAGTTTATGACATGGTGTCAATGGCTTATTATAGCTGCTTGCCCCAGGGCCATGCTGGGACCTTGTCAGGCGGTGGTGCTGCCGCCATGACTGCCCCTGAGTTCCAGGCCCCCACAGTGCAGGGGCCTGTCACCACACCACCGCAAGGTGGCTTGGCCCTGCACCACCGCAGCCTGTCACCCCACAGCTGCTGCCACCATGGTGGCGGTGAAAGATGAGGACTCCCTGGGGCTCCCCAGGCGAGAAGGGGCAGAAGAGATGCACTTCACTCCCCTGTCCCATCACAGGGTGTGAGGAGGTGCCGGGAATGCCCACTGGTGCTCTGGGGCTGAGGGGGATGGGGAGATGGGCATGACTTATTTGCGTATTCATGATCCACTGCTCTTTGTGGAATTTAGGGTTTGCGGCATTCCAGTGGTCCCAAACCCCCGTGAAATTCGAGGCATTACCATAGGTTCTATTTTACATATTTACTTGTAACATTTTAGTTGAGGATCTGTTTAGTTATTTACTGCCTCCATCACCACATTTTTTTCAGTAAGATCTGCCTTTTGAAAAACAGTTGATATAACTCTTGTGTTAGTTTTCATTCTGTGGTATATCAGTTCACTGTTGTAGATATGAGGATATTTTTATGAGAAGGTGCTGTGTGCCATGAAGAATCAGTTTAAAGTCAGCCTTGCCAATTTAAACATCAGAGAAAATACTATACAGTCTGACACTTTGCAGAATGAAAGTGACAGACTTCGTAGAGCATGAAGTTCTCTGTGCCAGCTTTTGGAAGCTCAGTTAACCACTCTTCTTGTTCAATTAAAATACACTGAGGATGGTGTCTGTCTTCTATCTTACCATTTTCAGGTGGTGCGGGCAAAAGAGCAGCTGATTGTTCCGTATGGATCTACTCAAAAGCAGTGGTTGGCTTTTCAGAGCCTGGCTTGGCTGGAGCAGGAGAACTTCCATAGGAGATCTTTGTAACTGATGTGCAGCTATTTTTCCAAGGTCCTGGCTAGGATTTGATAGAAGTTTTAAATAAGAGCATGTGGAAATGGGCAATCCTGTTATGGTACAGGTACTGTTTATGGTCTGTTCCACCACTGTAGAAAAGTGACTGTGGTGATAGTGGCCCATTTCAAGCCACCTTTCCTGGGTTTTTGTTTCCTAGATGGAAACCTGGACAACTTAACAAAAGCGCCTCTTGAAGTACATGCTTGTAATGTTTCTAATTTCCATGTGTGCATAGAAAGAAGTTTTTTAGTTTGTCCAGAAAATGTAAGTGAGGTATGAATTGAGTGGAGATATTTTTAGCTGCTTTTCTGCATGAGAATTGTTGATGTTTGCATAGGAGAAGTTAAGGATTTAGTTGGCAGTGGTTCAAAACAAACCTTATTTCCAATGTCTCTAGGGATACAGGTGTTAACAAAATAATTTCTGTTTTGCAGATTGCCAGCGCTACGAAAATAGACTTCCAGCAAGATATTCTTCAGCTTGTGAAGCTGCTGAAAGGACACTCCACTCTCCCTTTGTGATTTCAGTTGGAATGCAGAGGGAAAGAAGACACTGAGAGAACAAATAAATTATGCAAGGTTTGTTTGATTTTATTTTGTCAATTTGTTTATTTCTGAATGAGTGAATTGTATTATGAAACATTATAGGCCAAGATCCATGTACGACCAGCTTAAAATTTGGTTTAGTCCCTAGGCCTTAATGTTTCATATTGGCTTGGTGCTTTTGAGGCTTTAGAGTAAACAGGGAGGGAACATCAGCACAGGGGGAAGCATAAGCTGCTACATAATTGTTTCTCTCAAGGCATTAATCCAAATCTTAATGCCTCTGACTTCAAAATAGGTTGTATTTACAAAACTTCAGTCCAGACAAGCCTCCAAATGTGTAAATAGCATAGATACAGTTTTCAATACTTAACTTAGTAGGGAAGGGAAGGGGTTTAGGTTTTTCCTGCTCAGCTCAGAGTGTTATGATGTGGTTGATCTATCAAAGGAGAGGGAATAGATGAGCAGTTTCTGGTGTAGAGTGGATTGTTCCAGAATTAGACAGCAAAGAGATGTCCTACTCCTGATGTCTCACCTGAAGGACAAAGCAGCATTACAGTTGAATTCTGGTGACCATCAAATGTCTGTCTTCTGTAGGTAGAAATGGTGAAAATGGCGTATTAGAGAGAGATGCTTTGGTTGAGGGTTTGAAAGACCTAGTGCAACTGTGTTGCTGGTAGGGCTAGTTTGCTCCCTCCTGTTTACTTCTGTCATCTGAAATAAAAGGGCTGTTTCAGAGATTTTAAAAGATGTAATCATGATGTTTTGAAAAAGGCTGATGAGACCGTTTATTCAACTTTTCATTATTTTTCATTGCTTCAGCATTGCTTATACTAATAGAGGAAACTCCACATTGTTGTCAATACTGTGGTGTCTATTACAACTAGTTAACACAAAATCCGGATGTGTTTGCCCTTTGTAGCTGGAATTCACCGCACAACCCTGACAAAACCAAGTGTAGGCCTATGGGCAATTTGCACATCACATGGTTGGACCTCATCACATCCTGTTCATCCTCATTCCCGGGGTGTTTGTCTGATGCGATCACATCCACTGGCAAGGAATGCGGTTTCAGAGAGATTCAGTCTCATTCCATGCTAGGACAGAATTGCTTTTCTTTTCTGACAAAATACTTTGGAGCAAAATTGTGCTGAAAAAGACAAGGGAACCCTCCAAGTTGCAGAGTTAGAGGGTTTTTCTCCCTGACTGACATATACCAGGCAGGTGACTATTAGAGCTGATTGTTATATGGTATTCAAACAGTTAATATATAGCTATATATTCAGTTCATTGTGTAGCCCACTCATCTCTTTTAAAGTCAGTATACAATGGAGCCCTGCTACATTTTTTAATGAATTCAGAGTTCTGCCACTTGAAAGGAACTTAGGGCACTGATGGTACTGAAGTAAATATGCACAAACTCTGCGTTTGCTGTTGTTTGATTACAGAGTGTTTGGCCCATTCTTTTCTAAAACAGCTATACTACCTTATACATTCAGGATGTATTGTAAGATGAAAATGGATTTGCAGGTGTGATCAGTGTTCTGGTGAACATTATTACAACAGTCTAGAAGCTATTCTGAATTTTGGAGTTTCCCTTCTCAGAAAGGTAAAGTAATACAAACAAACAACTCAAAAATAGTCAACTTCTAATTAATTTTGACGAAAGGACAGCCATGAAGCTGTGCCATTGTGATTGATACAACTAGACTTGTTTTTCAGTATATTGTGCCATGCTCTGTTGCCACAAGTTGAGTGTGTCACTGAGATTTTATGCACTGCTGCACTCATAAAAGTCCTAACTTGTTATGTTAGTCAATCTTTTGGGGGCTTGTGGGCTTTTTGGTGATTTTGGTTTGGTTACTTTTGTTTGATCTGTACTGGTAAAAGAAAGTATTGAATCTGATTCTAAAGTTTAATGACACTAATGTCAGTCGAGGCATTTGGTCCCACAACCATCAGAATCTGCTGATGCTTTTTGCCACATTCCTGTGCTGTGGAAGGGATGCACTATTTATTCCCCTGCAAGTTCTTCGGGTGTTTAGCAGTCAGTGTCTTTTGTTTCATTTTGTTTCATTGTGTCTTTCTGCAGTGAAAACTCGGAGCTTTGTCAGTGACAGAAGGTGAATTTGAGAACCACGTGAAGACATGGAGGAGAAAATTAAGGCATACAGATTTTTAATGATAAACATACCAAGAGCATCCTAAAATTATAAAGCAGTGTGGTGCATTATACCTCTAATTTGCATTTTGGCTAAGGCATAGCTGCATTCTTGTAGTATCCCTTTAATTCAGTTTTTTTAATTAGCTTCTGATCAGTTCCTGGGGTGGAAGCAGCAGGAACTATGCCTGCGGCAGTTTTCTGATGTAGTGGTTTCTGTCAGACAGAGCAATGGAATTCCTAAGGTTACTTGGAAATCTGGGGTCTCCTGCTGCAAACCAGCAGACTGACACGAACAGGAATCTAATTAAAATGTCCAAGATATTGAATAAAGCTCACAAATGCCATCTGTTCAGCTTTCCAACCTGAATTATTCTGTGAATCACAGTAATAAGTTTGGTTGTTCCCTCATTTTTGTTGTAGCTGAATTTTGTTACAGCAACCTCCCATACAGGCAGAGTTGTGCATGCTCTGTTAATGTTAGTAACTGCCTCAAATTCACTAAGTATTCCAGCAATGTATGCTCAGGAGATAGAACTAGTTTAAAACTTAATCTCGTGAGGAACGTAATGATACCGGGCAAGGCCTTGCACTAATTTACCACCTTAGAAAATGCCTGGAAAGGGCCACCACTCCATCTGTAGACTCTTGTAACTAATTGTTCCCAGGTTAAAGTAATTAAAAGCAAGTTATTTATCTCCTTTGCAGGTGAAAGTCTTACTCATGTGGTTTATTGGATGAGAAAATGCCAAACAAAAGTTTGTAGACCAAGGAGTTTGTGGTGGAATCATGAAGCTAATCAAACATGAGAATACCCACCAGTAGTTTCAAGAAAGCTATGGAATAATCTTAAAAACTCTTTCAGTAGTATATAATGCTGATACCAATAGTGTGCATTCAACCTTAATACAAAATTATGTAGGGATATAGAAGCAAGAAGCTTTGTGGCTGTTTGGGCAAGCCCCTGAGGCTGATGTTCAGGCGTAGTGTACAAGGAGAAATGTGCAAGAAAGGAAGCAGAAGAAAACATCAGTATACTGATGGAAGGAAGCCTTGTGGCCTGCTGTTTAACCTGTGTATCCACGAAACAATTTCTTATTGGCAGAAAACAGTAGATAAACTCAGTAAGACTGTTACTGATTTCCTAAAAAAATCAATCTGGTGTATGCATTTTTTGCAGTGTAATCCTATAAGTGTATATGGCCCTAAAGGCTTAAAGATCAGATAATAGTCCGATCTCCAAAGCTGCCTATCTACAGTTACTGCCTACCTCTATTTTCTAGTTGTACGTTGCTTTCCCTGCTTCCTTGGTGTTCTCTGTCACAGCCTTGTCCACCGTGTCCCAACAGCTCACCTACACAGCAAGGATCACTAGACTTACTGAAGATGACACCAAAAAGTTAGGCATGCCTCACTAAGTTTAATGGTTCTTCCCTCCATCCACAGGGCAGCTGTCCCTGTTATATATATCCAGTTTGACTATTCTATAAGCTGGCACTGCTGACAGGAAGCTGTAATGAAAGGAGCAAAGTGGCACATGTCCCACATGGAGCTGTTGAGACCATGGACTGTGGTACTATGTGAAGGGGAACACAGCTTCACAGGGGAATGTGGGGTGCTGAGCTGTGGCCCCACCAGGATAGCCATCAGCGTGTCCACTCTCACGCTGTGGCTAGCAAGATGTAACTCATCCATCGTACTAGAGAGCCCATCCTCTTCCACTGTAACGTGAGGTGGCAGGGGATTGGTATGTGTAGGTAGTGCAGCTGATGTACAATAAGCATTACCCCAAGTTTTTCCTGATCTGTTTGGCCAGACCTTGAAAAGGGACAGTGGTGCTCTGTGTGTGAGCAGGGAAGAAGAAGAAGGATTTGTGTTTGTATTTCTGTGAGAGGCATTTTCACTGAGGTCCCTGTCAGTCTGGATAGATGATGGTTGTCCCACTTGAGCCTTACCACTGTCATTAAGAAACTGTTGATATCCTTGCTTGAGGTTCTGACAGCTGCTCCTTTTTGTCTGCTCAGAGTTGTACTCCGCTCCTGAGGATGAATTCTCATTTCTGCTCTACCATTCCAGTATCCTGTGAAATCCTACAGCATGATTTATTGGTTTATTGTCTTCTACCCTGATAGATCAGAAAAGTATTTTTTTCTTCTTAAAACTACAGTTATACCCCCTCCATCGCGAGGAAAGGGACAGGCCAAGGCTGTTGCGAAACACTAAACTCACAAAGAACTGCAGGTTGTTAATATGTATGCAGGCCACGCCCATTGCTCCACCCCCTAGAACTCTGAAGCTCTGCGGACAATTCTTTGCTCCTTCCTGTGGTCTGTCTCGGCACAGGCGAGCAAAGGGAGCCGTTTCTGAGCCGCTGCTGTGACTGTGTGTGCTCGCAGCCCAAACCCCGCGCCGCTCCCCTCCCCCAGCCCCCTGGCCCAGCCCTGGTGCTCACGCCGACCCCGGGGGACCCACGCCAGCCTGCGCGTGCTTGCCCCACCACTGCAGCGGGGAAGGGGTGTCCCTGAGCTCTGGTCGGCATTCTTGGAGCCTGGAAAAACCTTAACTTTGCAACACTGCAACACCCCGTGCACTTATGGCGGGGGGTAGGCGTTGGTATGGGAGTTTCTTTCCCTTTAACATCCACCAGTCCCAGCAGAGGCAGCCCCCGCTGCGCCCTCCAGCCCCCGCCACGGGGCTGCTGGCATGGGCACAATCACCACAGTCGGGGGGAGAAGCGGCGCGGGATTTAGGCTGTGGGAGCGACCGCAGCAGCCCGGAGAAGCCCACAGGGTGGCAGGGGTGGGGAGGTTGGATTTCTTTCCCTCTAACATCCACCAGTCCCATGAGAGAGGGGCAGCGCTGCACTTATGGTCCCAGACAGAAGCCTCCTCCTGACGCAGCCGTCACTGCGCCCTCCCAGCACACAGCTTGATTCACTTTCGTGGGGCTAGTTTCCCTGTTCAGGGACTGGGGGCACGGTGCCGCCATTGCGAGCCCCCTCCCCGCAGGGCGACGTGAGTCCCGCCCCATGGGCACCATGGCACCGCCCCTCGGCAGAGCAGATTGACTGTGCATGTCTCAGCCAGCTGAGCTCGCAGACCACTGAATCATATTTGCGAAAAAATTGCTTCGCAAATGGGCGGGGTCGTAATGGAGATGTCGTGATACAGAGGGGATTCACTGTATATCAAAATACATAAGATACTCTTTACAGTCTTCTGCTGAATTTGCATATAGAATTAGTCTTTAAAAAAACACATATTTTCATATTGGAGAATTACGTATTTTAAAATTGTTGACTGTGTCATACAGGATAATATTAACAAGGATAGCAGGATTATCTTGGAAGTCAGAGTTCAAAAAGAAAATGACAGGTAGTAGATACTGTGAATCCTCACTTCTAAACAGAGTGAGTGTTTCTTCACATGCTCATACCTTGCACAGCTTTGTCTTATAAAAGCATTGTGAACAGTATTAGGAAGAAATTTGTGGGGGATTTCATCACTCTAAAAGACAACATTTAAGAAAGTGTTGCCGCCTATTCGTATTTGCTGTTGCAAGGAGACTTGGTGCTTAGTCCAGTGCAAATGCTGCATGCATTTGTGTGAACTGAAATTTTAATGGCTTTTCTGTCTGCTTGTTGGTGACACTGAAAAAATAATGTGGGCTACATTTGAGATTTTTAAAAACATATTTAGAAATACTTAACAAAAAAAGGAAAGCATAATGTATAATACAATTAAATAGTACTGGAGATCAGTGCACTTCGCCATAGCAATACTAATCTGGTACAAGTTCATAAAGTGCTGCAGCCTTTTTTTTCTTTAGGTGGCTGAGGCAGTAAATGTTACCTCAGCTCATTCACTGAGGCCTCTGCGAAAGCTTTGCTCTTCATACCCTGACATAGTTGCTGTTTAGGTTGCCTGGAGTGGGTAGATTGTGCATAAGTAACAGCTGTTGTTGGAGTCCTGTATCTTAAGAACGACATTTGCCTTCTAAGTGTATTTCTTCCCTTGGACTCATTGAGCCATTTGATTTCCAAAAATGTTCTTCCTTTGAAGTCTCTGCAGTATATCCGAAGAGGTGACACTATAGTTGCAGCATACCACTTCAATTTGAGACTGGAGCCAAATGCTGCCACTCACTCTTCATCCCTTGCACTCTAATCACTGATGACTTTACCTCAAACTTTAAAAAGTCCGCAACCAACCGGAACCTCCCCTCCCCAAAACCCAATACCCAACCTTACCCCTCCCACCCTGCCAGATGACGCCAGTTTTAGGAAGTGCAGTGCTCAGAACAGCCACTGCACAACTGGATTTTAATGTTGCGGGTCTTTCCCTGCACTACTAAAGTGCAACTGTTGTAAGTGCTACTGGCTTGTGTTTTGCTGGTAATTAAACAGTGGAAAGGGCATGGTCCAAATCTCCATCACAGGGAGTGATAAATCAACTACCCAAACACTAAACCTTTGACTTGTTGTCATAACAGAGGGAGGGGCAGAAATTGCATGATTGAACACATCAGAAGTGGTGATTAAAGCAGTGTTATTTATTGTTTTAGTTTTCTATTTCAAAGCCTTTTCTTTACCATTTTCTGCTTTCTGAGTTGGCACAATGGATGAAATTCTGTCGCTCTTGAAGTTAGCAGGAAGTTTGACATCAACTTTAATGGGACCAAGTTTTAAGGTGGTTTGAGTCTTAATACAGTGTTTTCTAATTCCTTGATTTGTAGGTAATAGTGTGTCGTGTATTTTTTTCAATTACTTGAAGAAAATAATATTTATTTTTACAGTGAGTAGTTGCACAAAATTACAGTAAGTTTTGTACTGATTTTTCTGAAAACTTCCTTTTTTTTGGCCTACAGGAAAGGGCGTTTTTACAGGCTGACTAATTTTCCCCTAGGACAAAAATACACAGTGTCTTTTGACTTTTAAATTATAAAGTAGTAAAACAAGTATTATTTCACCAACCATGTGACTTCAATGTACTTAATGGTAATATATCACATGAAAGCTTTTGAGGAAAGAACTTCTGTTGGAAAAAAATAAAATAGGAGGTGTCATGGAATGACATGGATATTCTCCTGACTGCAGTCAGCAGAAACAGCCCTGCTAATTCTTCTGGTGGAGTAGAATTACATATAAGAAATACTTACTTTTAAGATGTGTGTCACTGTAATCTGCTTGTGTAGACGTCTGTGTATTCAAATTATGTAGTATAGAATACTTCTGCTCTTTTTTCCATAGAAAATAATAGTATAGAAATGTCTCATTGATTCTTAGCCAAGACACCAATATCAGCTATCAGTTTTAATACATTTTATGGAGATCTGCATATGTGACTTTCGTATATGTATATTATTTTTCATTTAGAAGTTGTATGGAGTGTAGGTGGGATAGCAGAATATTAAGCAATAATAAGATAGTATGCCGTGATATTTCTTCATTTTCTGGCTATCTTAACTGGTAAAGTTTACTTGGATGAAAAGCAGTTCTCCATACTGTACATTCAGTTAAACCCTCATGAGGTATGTCCTAGCATTTCTTAATAAAATTCAAATTAAATTGTTATTGGGTTAACCTGATTTCCAGGATGTCTTCTGTTGCACATTGGCAAACCTGAGTGACGCACAATTATTTCTTTGCATCTCTTGATATCTTCGTGTAACCTGAATTAAGTGCTCTTGAGAACAGGAACTGAATTTTTACTTTGCCCATTACCTGACGCAGTGGGAACCTGTGGGAAGGGAACAGATGCTTTCAGTGTTAGAGCAGAATAACACATGGCAACAGGATGTTATGTCAGTGTTGCTGGGATTAGTTTATAGAATCATAGAATGATGGAAATGTTTGAGTTGGAAGGGACCTTTAAAAGTCACCTGCACTGAGTAGGGACATTCTCAACTAGATCAAATTGCTCAGAGCTCTGTACAACCTGGCCTTGAATCTTCTCAGGGACAGGGCATCTACCACCTGTGTGAGCAGCCCAGTGTTTCACCACGCTCATCATAAGAAATTTCTTCCTTATGTCTAGTCTGAATCTACTGTCCTTTAGGTTAAAACTATTTTCCTTTGTCCTATTACTGTGGGACCTACTAAAGACTACATATTTTCTTTTTTCTTATAAGCCCCCTATCATGAAAGAGGAAGACAAGAAAGCTTTTGAGGCTTACTGCGACTTTTCTTCTATATGGCCTTCTTTTCTCTAGCCATTGCTTGAGCATTCACCACATATTAATGTTCAGTTTTCTTGTTTTCACAGCTGCGGAAGGTCCCCTCTCTCTGTTCGTAGCCACCATAGGTGAACCATGACAGGACTGAACAGTTAGTACCCAATAAAGCATATATCCAGGTGGCAAATAACCAGCTATTCCATAGCTTTTCTCTTCTTGGGACCAAGAAACTGTGCTGGAAGAGGGAAGCCTTTTTGGTGCTTGTTTGTTCCTTGTGTCAGGAAGCTTCAGGAGCTCAGCAGATTGCTGAGCTACAGCTTAGGGAAATGATTGTAAGAGTTCTCTGTTGGTTTATTTCCTGTGTCATTTCCTGTGATATTTCTACAGAATAACCCTCTCTGTTACAGACATAAATCACCTATGCTATAATGCGTCCATAGAAAATGGAGCAGTACATTGGACATGCAATGAGACTGTAGTGCTGTTTACTAATGCTATTAAATATACTTTGTATAGTGGTAGATTTCTGGAAAATCAAGTGTGAATTCCTGTGGGAGCAACAAAATAACAAATTTGTGGATATTTGTGTCTATATGACAGAATCACAGAATATTCTGAGTTGGAAGGGACCCACAAGGATCATCGAGTCCAACTCCTAAGCCCATACAGGGATCGAAACCATAACCCTGGTGTTATTAGCACCATGCTTTAACTGTTTAAGCTAATCTCAGGGTCAAAGACAGGTATTTCTGTCTTTTGAAATGCTTTTGGAACAAGTTGAATTTTTAGCTAATGTACATACTCTACAGCTTTTACAGGCTGTAATTTCTTAACTGTTGTCTTTGTCTTCATCGGAATATTTTTCATTTCGTCTTAAAATAATGTGAAATTAGATCAAAGTATTTGCAAATAGCACATGATTGGCTGTATACCCAGTATCTCAAACTCAGTATTTATCCTGACTATATACAGTCAATTGATTAAAGTGGCTTCAGATTTTATGCAAATCAAGAGGCTATTTATGTATGTTGGAATAAAAGCCATAATGTTGAACAAAGTTTTGATTATTCACAGAAGTTGGAAATGGAAAAATATTTGATTTCCAAGACTTTTTGTAGAATCAGTAAAGGAGGTTTTATAGTAAAATCCAGAAGATGAAGGGTGGGTTTCCTGAGTTCTTTGGACTTCGTGCAGAAAAACAGAGAGAATGGCAATCTTTTAAAAATTAATATATTGTGAAGCCAGGAGTGGTAGTTTTGATCATCCAGTTTGATTTTCTGACAGACATCTGAAGTGTTATCAAATATTTTTCTTTCTAAAGAAACATTAGTTTCCTTGACTTTCCTTGACAGACTGCTTCATGGTTACTATCTTTATTTAATTCCCTCCAAACTTTGCTTTGCATCTGCTGCTGCTGATCACTGCTGAAGGTTGGTTCTCCTAAGTGGACCTCTGAGCCCAGCCTATGATCCCCTTCCATTTCCCGCAGAATGTGATGAAATAGGCAGTAGATGATGCTTTACCAGCTGCTGTTTTTCTGCATGTGTTTTGACGGACAATGCACCATGTGAAACACTTTCCTGCTGAAATAAATATGCAGCCTATAGGAGAAGATGCAGCAATACTGCTTTGGGTAGCTGAACCCCATCCACCCCTTCATCATCATTCTGCCTGGAGAAGCCCTCTTGTCCTTGCACTCGTCTCTTTTCTTCCTGCCTTCCCCCTGCCATTGACTGGGGATAACGACACCACTTCAGCGCGACACTTACAGGTTCGTAATTGAAAACCCCCATTCATTATGATAATACGCCCTATGTGATTGTTTGAACGTACTTTGCCAGGCAGTAGCAGGTGGCATTCTGCAATAAACAGCCTGATTTTTTAACTAGTTAAGATAGCAGAAAATTGTAATAATTTCCCTGGACAAAGTCTTGGCATCATCAAGCACTATGGGGGTTTTACTACCGTCAATGGGACCTGGCTCAGCACTCATCTACTGCTGGTTTTTTCCTTCTCCCCCTGATGCTGGCAACTTTGAGGAAGATTTGCCTTGCTGGGACAGAGATGGCAATCTACTTATGTTGTTGGGTATTGCCTCCTGTAACAAACAGTTGGGGTTAATAACAGTCCTGGTCAGAACCATTTCATTAGTTAAAATGTTGTGAAATTTAAAAAATGAGGTTTTAATGGCTGAAAGGATTTGGAAACTTTAGTTACAGGGTCACTGCTTTGTAGTAGCTTAGTTTTTGGCAAAATTAACAGTGTATTCTGAATGTCATACAAAACCCTATTTTTTGTTGTGAAGATCAGTTCATATATGAATGCACAACTGTGTTGTTAACTAGTGGATGTTCATTCCGAGCACTTCTGCAAGGAGTGTATGGGAAGTTTAAACTGAGATTTCCCACCAAATGTTGTCTAAATCCAAAAAGTCTATTTTAAAGCAAATTCAAAATTATAAAGTTTCAAAGCCATTAGCTTTAAGCTGTGCATTATTTATTTGGAAATTATTTATTTTGCCTGTTTCATGTAAAAAAGTTAATCCAACTTGCTGACACTTGCAACAATAATTTTTTGTTTCATTTTGGCACAGTCAGTTACTGGAGGCTTTTAGCACTATCATAAAGGATAATAATGTTATTTTTCTCCCACTTTGCCTTTTTTGCTAATTTGTCTGAATATGTAACCTGCCTCAAGTAGCTTAGCTGTCCTTCTTCTTAGAAAGCTTTCACAGAATCACAGAATCACNGATTTCCTTGACATCTATACAAAGGTTTCCTCACTGAAAATCAAACTGACTTATTTCTCATGTATTCTTGATGAGCCTGGCCAACAGCTGATCCCAAATCTCTTTATACCAGCCTTTTATATACTGAAAGAAAAATATTCTGCTTTCCATTTTTTGTTCTTTTTTCTAAAGGAGTTCGTCTTTTCTTTTTCATTTCTTCAAATTGTGTGTCTTTTTTTTAAAATAATTGAACAAAGTAATTCTGTAAAAGTTCCAACAATATTGATGAAAGAATTACACATTCGATCTTTTTAACAAATTAAAGAATATTTTATTTTTGTTAAAAAATTGCTGACTCATACTATTTTGTTGCTATATCTTTTTAGTTGTAGTGTCATTCTTACTCCCTTCATGCATACCTGAAAAGAAATATGCTAAAAGAAAAAATAAAACTAGCAACATGAAAATGATAATTTGCATGAGGAGAAGCAATGTAAATTAATTGCCATTAATTTAAGGAAACTGTTTGAGCTACTCTCAAAGCTCATTACTTTTTTCCATACCTGTTGCCATCATGATGGTTTATTCTGTGACTTTTATTTGTAACGCATGCTTTTCAGCCAAATAGAAAAATGTGAACTTTGTTTTGCTTCGCAGTTGCACCAATGTGAAAGATACAGGATAGAGCTCTTGTTTTTCGGGTAAAGATCAAGAATGTGTCACACATTCAGAGGAGTTTATCACCTAAATTCAGCAACTGAACATGCAAATGCACAGTGGGGATATTGCTAGCTAAAGACAGGAAGAGAGTATGTTGATATAGTTAGGTGGATAGTAATACCTTTTGTTTAACTATAATTAATAATGGGGCTTACTTTTCTGTACCCAGCTTCTACGGATCAAATCTCCCGCCTTCCACTTTTAAGAAGGAGAGCTGGGCTTTCAGACCTTGTGCTGCTGTAGAGGTTCCACATAAAAATGCATTCAGACGTTTTTGGTTAAGATAATGGAGCATTTGGAGAGAGACTGTGTGGTATTGGGTGTGTCAGGGAGGAGCAGTGGTCCGGGGTGGGGTTCCTGTTGGCAACTGCAGCTGGTGCCAGGGTCTGCCTGGGTCACCAGATAGCAGCCAAGAGCTGTTAGAGCATCTGCAGGAAAAGAATTCCCCACCTAGTTTGCCCATCTGATGCTGGCATCCACTAGAGCACCTATTGGAGTGACTGATGGGAAGATAGCCTGCTCTGGAAGGTGGGGTGCCCAAATACATGAAGAGTTGTTTTTTGAGTGAGCTGTTCTTAATGACCTTAGGAAGGGACTTGACTGTGGCCTTATCCCAAGTTCGAGTCTTTGAAGTGATTACAGAAGGATCTGGTGCCGGGGGTGCAGAGAGGGCCAGGCAGGCAGCTCTCCTGTAATGACACAGTTGCGTGATGGTTTACATCACCTCTGGAGTCCCTTTGCTCCTCTTGGCTGGTGGCTAGAACATGTTTGTGCTTGTCCTCTATTTTCAGGGTGACAAAAACTCATAAACGTGTCACAAATGCATTAAACCAGGAGACTTTCTGAACTGGGGAGGCAGCTAGCTACAAATAACTTTATATTGCAGGGGAAAACTCATTGATTTATTGTCTGACTTCAGAGAAGCAATGCTATAATAAATAATTTATATTTACTGCTGAAATTTGTTTTCTTTATAAACTGTTACAGTGGAAGAAAAGCTAACTGTTCAAGCTACTTCTGATGCCACAGCACAGGTGGAATAAAGAAACGTAACAGAAGTTGATACTCCTGCTAGTAGGGGTGGGCAGAGAAACCTGTAAGTCCAGGTATGTGGGTGGAAGAAAGCCCACATAAACCTTCAGGATGACAGCATGGCTGTTTGTCCTTCTCTCGAGCATGGACTCGGACATCCTCAGTTCTCCTTGTGTGAGAAACGGATACGAGGCAGCTGTAGCAGGCAATGTTGCCTGTATTCTAAGGGCCAGGTCACAAAAGCCATGTGAGTGACGCAGTGAGGTAAGGGTGTGGGGTGAGATAGGTGGGTGTGATGGCTGGGGCTGTGTGACAGAGAAGCTCCTCTTTGCCAGGATCTAATCCTGCTCACTTTCCATGTTCCTTAGCAGCCAGCTTCAAAAGAGTGCCCACAGCAGAAAGCAATTCCAGGTGAACCAAGTGGGGCATGACCTGACCTGGCATGTAGCGTTGCATGGACAACTGGATAGGTTTTGGGGATTCATTATTGGGCTACAGTCAGAGCAGGAACAGGGAGTAGAGGAGCAGGTGTGATGACTCGCAGGAACTGGAGGAACAGTGCTGAATTGAAGAAGGGAGACTTCTGCAGGAGGGGTAATGGGGATAGAGAATAGTTGTTCAGAAGGTAAAATTTGTGATACTGATGTGAGAATAAGGGAAGATGGGAAGAGGAGTGGTGTGAATAGCTATAAAAAGAATACGGGGAGCACAGGGAAGAAAATCGATACAATGATCCTCCGCATAGTTGCGATCCGTAATTTGCATGATCCCATACTCGCTGTTGATTTTCCAGCGAGTTGTGGGACCTGGCACGTGCGCAGAACCTACCGCGACCCCAGTCTGCTCGGCCCCCAGCCCCGCCACTCATGCAGTGCCGGCACCCATCGCTCACACAGCGCCGGCACTCCTCGCTCAGCAGGCGCATGGAGCTGGCACCCATCGCTCGCGCGGCATGCAGCACCCGGACTCCCCAGGTGTGCAGTGCTGGCACCCACCGCTCACACGGCACACCGGCCCCCGCCCCAGCAGAGCACAGCCAGACATCTGAAACAAGCCCCGCTCTCAGGACTGTCCTCCAGACCTTATTAGGGGAGGGGACGTGGCTACGGGTGTGGCGTACTTGACTATGTAGTGGGTTTGCTATCTTTGCGGATTCCACGACTCGTGTGAAGAGGGCCAGACCCAACAGCCCACGAGTAACGGGGATCACTGTATATGGTATAGTTCGTATTTTACCATTACATTCTTGGCGAGCGAAAAGGTAACTGTGCGATTTGTCTCTCTTGATGAGAGACAGATCTGGTATGTAATTTGGAAAGCTTGATGACACCCCCTTGTTGCAGGGGTTGTAACGTACCTACCTGCTACATCAGGTTATGTCCATGAGATGTAGAAATTAGTTAAATTTTCAATTAGGCTCTTCCTTACAGAGAGAGAGCCATTCCGTAGTAATGCCTGTATGTGCAAATGTTTATCTTACTGGAAAAGGAAGCAGGAGAGTAATTTCAAGGCAGACAGGATACCCTTATCTGGTGTTCTCCTTTTTTGAATTACTACAAGATGTACAGCTAAAGAGGAAAAGCTTACTTCCAGAAAAAGTAGCCGTTGAAACTGTCAATGAGCAAGTTATTGGCATTAAAAAAACCCAACCAACCCAAACAAACCAACCAAAAAGCCCCACAAAACACACCTGAAACAACCATTGAGAGGTAATGGTCCCTGTTGCAGGCTCAGTAGCTGTGTCATCATGGATTATATAGTATAAATAACCCCAGGGCAGAGGTTGATTAGGGGCCTGCAGGGACCTGCTGTGCTGGGGATGTGGCTGGCAGTGCTGCTTGGTGTCAGGGTGACACAGCTGTGCCCTCTGCCACCAGGGTCTCAGGGCTTTGCTGCAGGGATGAAGCCTGAAAAAGGGCAAACCAACTGGGGCTGGTCAGGTCAGACCCTTGAAAACTCAGGGGGTGGTCTAGGCTGTAAATTCTAAACACTCTGCTTTACTGGTGGAACAATGTGTGAAGCCTTTAAAAATCTTTCTTGGCAATCCTAATTGTACTTCAAGTCAGTGTCACCTTTTTGGTTTTATTTTCTTCTCTATCAACCTCAGATTATTCCTGGAAACGAAGAGGAAATAATTCTGACAATCATTTATCGAAGGTAGCTAATAAAACAATGGAAGGATGTAGGCTGAGGCATAAATGGGATATTGTGACAGATGTAGATGATTATTAACCAGCCAATGTTTCCGTAAGGATTTCTAATCATAAACACAGCCTGGAGTGAATCTGGGTGTATTAATAGCGAAGGTTTTATGGAAAATCTGAATGTGGGCTTTTTCTTTGACATCACATTTTCTGCTTTAATTGATAGAGTGTGAAGCTTTTGTACAAATAATTTGGAAAACATTATTTTACATCTCTGACAGTAAGTACATGGTACAGGCCAGGAAAAACATGTTGTGGAAGGATTTCTTGAAAAGAACAATTATAGTGATGCTTTTTTAGAGATGTGACTAGTGACAAATGCTAAACTTGGTGATATAAAAAAAGCCAAGCTGCTGTGGTAGAAGAGTATGTATTTGTGTCTATATGTGACTTTACAAGAAAGAGGAGGATATTATCAGAGAGAGATCATTATGCTGTAGAACTTGTGGGCTATGCTTCCCTTACTTTCTATCAGAAGTCCTCTTATTTACTCTCAGTCTCATATTGTCCTGCTTTTTGTTTTGGGAAATAAAATGCTAGGTTTATACCGTAATCACTGGGTTAGGGTTGAAATACTCTAAATGTGCACCTTGCTTTCTGAGGCTCTGCTACAGCTTTGGCCCATCATACTCCTTTTCTGAATTTCTAAGGGAAGAATAAAAATGTTAAATAGAAATGACCCAAATAGAGCAATAAAAACTGTACTTAACATCTTATGCCTCAGTTCTGCAAATATTCAGTTTTTATACCATTTGCCATCATCAACAGTTTGTTTGTTTTGTAGCAGCTGATGTAAGTGAAGTGTAGAGTGATTCCTGGCAGTGGGGCAGAAAATGCTGAGGAAAGGAAATATCATTGTATATATTGTTACAATACATTAAAAAGACAATATGATTGCTAGTGCATGCATTGTTTTTATTGTAATTTGAATTCTGCCAGTATCAGCCAATGTATTTCAGAAATGTTGTGACAGGAAGGGACCTACCTTAGAATTTGAAAATAAAGCAGGATAGAAGTTTAATCAAAAGATATAGACAGGAACCACTGGTCATCCCTATCACTCCAGGAACATGGTATAAACTGTAAAGCCAAAGAGGACCAGCAGTATCAAAGTTGTGGTCATTCTTCTTGCTGCAGCATCTGTTTTCTGCAGGAATACCTATGAGTCCACAGAGGAGCACGGTACTTAATGTGTATGGTCTCTCCTAGCTTCAGAGCCTGTTTTCTGTTGGCTAATTAACAAAAACCTTCATTATTCTTGATCTAGTTGTTCTCTTTCTTTTTTTATTTCCTTCTTCTTTTTTTTAACCAGAGTTATTAATCTACTAAAAAATCTTAAGTAGTCTGTGCCAAATGAAATTGTTCAATAATTGGCACATTTGGTCTTTGAATAAACAGAGCTTCCTGATGGCAGGGCAGTTCCGCAGGAATTTCTTTATGGTGGATTAAGCCGGGCAATGATGAATAACTGAGAGCAAAGGACAGTCTGAGCAGCGAACCAAATTGATTACCTAAGTCCTCAGCTAACTACTTTAGGGCAATTTTGGATGGGACCAATATCCTGTAAGGCATAGGTGGAGCGTAATCTCACCCCAGGAACCTGCTTTTATTCATTAATGGTTTTCAAGAAAGACCAGGAGAAAGAAATGATTGTCAAGAAAGTACAAGTGTCTGCGCAGTCAAGCTCATAGACCTCTGGTGCATGTGGGGTGCTGGTGACAGGACATTACTGGGACACAGTGTGGAATTCCATCTGTCTGACTCTTCACCCTCTGCCCCCATGCGAGTGTGTTTCTGCCAGGCAGCTGGTCTTGCTGCTGCATAGTGGCCTTCTCTCTTGACACTTCTGCAGTGGTTCCAGTAGGCAGCATCTTTGCCACACGGCCCTTCACCATCCAGGTGCTCAAGGTGTCCGGGAGCTGGAGAGTCCTGTCTGGTCTGCTCACGCCCTTGCATATTCCTGTGCCCCAGCACAGAGCATGAACCTACCAGAGGAACATAGCAACACTCTTTTACCATCCTGCTGTGCTTTGGGGAAGGGTTAAAGCTTCTGTCAAGAAATGTAGAAAGACCATTTACCAACATTTTCTGTCTACAGGAAACTTGGGATCTGCCATATCTTGTTACAGAAGAGAACAAAGCATCAATAGCACGGCCTGTTTTAAGTGCACTTTATTTGGTAACAGCCTAATGTGCTCTCTACTATCTGGAGAGACTTGTCATTCCCAGCAGTCCTTTCTTTTATTTTTCCCTTTAACTCAATTTGGCTACTTAGGATACCACTATAACAGCAGAGCATCAAACCAGTCTGTAGGAGTGTAGAGCATGATCTCCCCACAGTGTGCCATGTTAAAAAAAATAGCGTCCTGTCTGATCACCATCTTGAAAGGCTAAGGTGAATCAAAGGTTGTTTATTACACATGGATTTTGGTGTTTCACTGTCCTTTCATCTCATCTGAATGGCTTTCTCAAGATTCATTTAAAGTAGAGCTCATTGTTATCCATCTGGTTATGTTTGAAGAGTCTCTGCATTTATTACTGGTTGCTGCTCCCTGGTGAACACTTTGGGGATGTGATTGGAGATAGAGTGAAGAAATGGCATGTGGTACTCAAGAGCAGGAGGGAGTGATGATTTCAGCCAATCCTGTTGGCATTGCCAGCTCACTGTGCTGCTAAAAAGCTACTTCAACACTGTCTGGTATTTTCAGGGTTAAGTTCATGGTGAAATATGCCACTTTCGTGTAAACTGTGCAGACTTACTGTGAAATAAGCTTTGAAATATATTTAAGAGCACCCCCACTGTTGTTTTCCAAAGAGCATAGACTTGGATGAGTACATATCACAGTATTAGCAAGGTTGGAAGAGACCTTGGAGATCATCATCTTGGTTCCTGTGCTACTAGAGCAGGACAACAGTAGAAGTGGCGATCAGTCTGGGGAGGTTTTCAGGCAGTGGGTGCAGCCCCTTGCTCCTCACCTTTCCTTTGAAAGAAGAAAATTCAAAGCATCAAGGGTAACTTCGGTTCATAAGCTTTAATTAAATCTGCACTTCAGGTGCCTATATGGTGCAGAAATTCAGTGCTTACTGGCAAATAATTTTGTTTTCTGATTATTTATTTATTTTCCAGAATTTTATTTTATTTTAAATAGTGTTTCAGAGGAAAGGAGAAGCAGATGAAAGATACATATGACAGCAGTTTCTCTGTTCCTGAGCTCACTGGTAGCAGACTGGCACGTGCCATTTGAATTTGCTCTTAATTTTTAACTTCTTGAAAGCAGTTACTACTTCCAGTGGCAAGTCTCAGGATAACCAGCAAATTTCTGAAAGAGTAACTCTTTTCTTGGAGGAAAGAGGTAGGGGAAGAGTAGTGCAAAGCTGTATTTCATTATCTTAGATATATTGAACAGAAGTGAGTTGTGACACTAGCCTCTCTCTGCTTCTGAGATTAAGTTCCCAAAAACATTCCCTGGGGCAATATGCTTCCCTCCAGTAAATGTTTAACTAGCTGCATGTTCATTAGAATTGAACAAGGAGCTGCACCCCGCTGTAGATGACACATACTGGTAGATAATGTGTGGAGAGATGGGAAAAGGGGAAAGGCTGGATGGGAAATAAAGTTCATAGACTGTTCAGATCCAATTTTTTTTTTGTCATGACCTTATACAGAAAGTCAGTGTGATGTAGATTTGCAGGTTGCCTGGTACAGAGGTCACACATGGAAGAGTTTGTCACATGCTAAATTTTGTATTCAGTTTCTTTGCTTCTTAGTGCTATTTGTTGGAGAAGCTTATAGAAGGAGCATGGGAAGCTTGGCTGGGCTCTGGCCAAGGAGTTGCAGCTGGTCTCCTAATTAAAGAAAAAGAAAATGATATACAGGCCTGTGGGAATCTGTCAGACACAGATTTATTGGGCAGGATGGAGAGGGACTTAAAGCTATTGCCTCCTCTCAGTCACCCCCTCCCTATACAGTGCACGTGCACTGAGTTTCAGGACACTTTTGCAGCCTTGCAAAAATCATCATCTGGAGCACTCTTATCATCTCCATTCTCTCTGGTTCCTCCCCAGTTTGCAGCTTCTCCAAGTTCCACTTAATGGCTGCATAATGTGGAAATAACATGTAAGATAAATTTATCCATATCAAAAGAAGGGATTCTGCAGGCTAGGACTATTAAGTAATTGTCCAGTTACCTTTGCTGTCTCCTAGTCCTCCTCAGACATCAGTAAGGAAAAACACATCAAGACTGCCATTGTTAAAAACAAGAAGAACCTGCATATGTTGGCTGCTGCAGCACCAGTTAATTGGAATATGTAGTTAGAAAGAAAAAAAAAGTCCCGAAACTCCACAACCAAGCATTTTTCAAAAGTGAAATGTGTTGATTTATGCTGATTTCTGAAATGTTTGGGACACTGCCTGGGGAGGATGAAGAAGAGGGACCCGTTCATCCTGGTTTATACCAGTTACCTAATAATCTCACAACTCTGAGGACACAGTTTGTCCCAGGCTTATCTGAAGAAAATTCATAGCTGGAAGTGAAATCCTGGCTCTGCATGAAGTGACCTCATGCCAATTTTTGTTTAGCTGGGATTTTACCTTCAGGAATGTAAAAGAAAATGAAAAAAAATATTTTTGAAGGGAATAAGCGTCAGTTAAGCCAAGGTAGTGTACCTCAGTAGGATAAAGTGGTGTTAAAAGTTAAACTTTTACTTAAAATACTTTTCTGAGATTTTTCAGAAATCGAAACCTGAGTGTTTCAGTTGTGTACTCTGGCTGCAGTATTCTGCAGTGTATGCACCACCCTAACATATGTTTTTCAAAGCTGGGAAAACTATTGCGCATTGTGTCGTTCTTCATTTCATGACACTGTTGATGCAAACCAGGACAGGAAGCTGTCTGAGATCACAATATATCACTTCTTTCTTTCTTTTTGGTTGTATTTTTTTTTTCTCCTTGGTCCTTGAAAGGAAAAAAGCATTAAAGCGAAAAAAGGAAGAACATACTTTGAAATATAAGTGGATAAATGCTTCCCTTTTATGAGAAACTACACATTTGCATTAGTCTTCTGTATAATGTAGTTCTCAAAGACAAAAAAAAAAAAAAAAGGAAAAATTAGAAATAGGGTTAAAAATTGTTTTATAGCTACTGTTCCTTTTTTGACCTTGCTGCCTGGCTGTGATTACAGGAGAAGCTGATCAAGAGATCTCAAGAGTTGCAGCTTCCTTGGATTGTCTCTAAGAGGAATGAAGCACAAAAGAATAACTTTCCATCATGAAGTATGTGCCAGTATATTTTCAAGTGACTTTTCTTTGGACATAATCGAGTAGATTCAAGGACCCAAGAGGCCACACCAACAAACAGATACCAGTCTTTAAGCTGTCTGGTTTTTTTTTTTTAAATGAAAGTCAGCAGTTGATCTCGGTAACATTTCCTGTGTAAAATACTGGCATGCCTTTTGGTGCTGGTTTGCTATTTAGGTTGTTTACATTAGGAAGCAGAGTGACCTTTAGAATTAAATATTTCTTTGAGGAAGTATTGTTCTTTTATGATGAATATATAAAGTACTCCCTTCAGCAAGCAGCTGGAATCCAGCAGCAGGAGGCAGTAGGATTGATCTTTTGCTTTTCCTTAACATCCCAGTCCACTTTTCAACTTATATCACTTTACTGAGAACAGCACTGTCTTGATTTGTCTCAGGGCCAGGACAAACGCATTTCCCTCAACGACCTTGAATCTCTTCAGACTCTTTCTCTGCTGGTTTGATGTTTCAGGCTTGATGTGCTTGTCCTCCTATCAAAAACAGAGCCCAACCCCTGACTGGCTTTCCTAACAATCTCTATTTGCAGTCCTTGCAGCTGAAATGCTTTGCTTCAAAAACTGTTCATGGATGAAAGGTAATTATGTTTAATTGTGTTTGGTTAATTTTTTCTTGGAATAACAATATTTTGGTTTCCTTAGTTCTGGCAAGTTCATTGTCATAAATGCTTGTGCACATGCTTCCTGTAAGTGAAATTGGTGCCTAGGGTATCAAGATGGAGCACTTGAATGTTCTTTTCTCTGCTGATGCGGTGTCTTATCTCTAGTTGAGTAGTTAGCTGCATTGTGAAAATGTTTGTTTTCATCTAGAAAGTTAATTTGTAAGTAGCAGTGCCACGAATTCATCACTACCCTTGCAGTGTGAAAAGATGTAAAGGGACTGTACCCTGCCCTTGGAGGATTGTGTGCAATCTTTCCTTCTCTCGTCAAAATCAGGTTTTTGTCTGTTCTGGAAAATGACAAAAGTAAGTGTTAATCTCCTTTTCATGTGGATATAGGATTGTTCCAAGTTAACTTGCATTGTATATAACTTCTCCTATGAGAGCAACAGCCTTAGAAAAGGAGATTTTTAGGGTTGTGTCCTCATGCCATGCCGGTGCAAAGAGGCCCTCGACTCAGTGCAGCTATTGTACGAGCATGAAACAGTAAATGGCATTTTGTCTGATTCTTATTATGTATTCTCATTACCTTCCTGTGTGGCCTGGGAGGGAAGTGGGGAAGGAGGGCAGAGCAAAACAACCCGCTTACCTCCCTGTTGGTAAACCAGAGTTTTAAATGTGAACTGATTTGGGATAGGAGGACAACAGACCAGCATCTGGCGTGTCTGACTGCAGGCTTTTGCTGTGTTCACATCCTGTGTATTTGTGAAAACTGGACTTCAGCAGCGCAGGAGGATTTGGAGTGACTTGTGCTGCCAGGCTAAGAGTCACCTATATATGGTAGTAGGGAGTGTGTTAAGCTTATTTTGCACTGGGTACTACTGGAGGTGTCTTCCTAGAGTTGGATTGGTTTTCTATGGTTATTTACCATGCAAAATTTTGGTTTGCAACTCAGAAGCTGTCATCATAGGTTTTTTTGTTGGGTTTTTTTTTTCATATCAGTGAGTCATGTTATCAGGAATCATTCCTATTTAAACATTTAAACTAATTTTAGCAAATTTTTAATTTAGCACTTTAGTGTGTACATGTACACTTAATGTTTTCATGGCTTACTACTCTGTTGGTTGTGTCAAGTTCTTTTTCTTTTTTTTTTTGAGATTTGAGTTATACTATATAAAATAGATAAACGATGTATTGATTTTATTTTTTTGGCTGGAATGTCTTAACTGATGTGGCTACAAGAGTAGAATGGAGAAAGTCTGTTTGAATACTATTATCCACAGATACTGGAGATGTTCTAGCCTCCAGCCCCTTGTGAAAAGAGAAAATGATAAATATGGGGACAACTAAATGATACCTGTAAGCCACATTATGTTGGCCAAAGAGGAATTTATTGAAAAAGAAAAAGAGTAAGTAGGACAGTGATGAGTATGTATTTGGCGACAGAGCTGAGTAAAAAGGTTAAAATTTGCCTTGTGCAAGGTGTTTTTTAAAGTGAATAAAATGGAGGCGCAATAAGATACATGGTCTGAACGCTAGAGGTGGTGGTTTTTTTGGTTTTTTATAGTATAGTCTTGGAAAAAGCGATTGTCTTAAGTGCTCTAGACTCTTCTTGCCCCACACTCTACAGATGTTTTGTGAAAACTATGAACACTGAGCAGTCTGTGAATTTTGTCCAGGTCTTGATAACTATTTTATGGAGTGATTAATGACCTGCATTGCAATAGATGCAGATGTCCCCTTCTGTCTGCTGGTGGTGTGCGTAAAACTTGCCCAGACACAACTTGCAAAAAAACCTCCCCAGACCATACCAAAAATGAAAAAACAAACTACCCCGAACTTCAGGGATGCATTCTTTTAAGGGACAACTTTAGAAGAGAAAGCAAAATGGAGAACTTTCCTTTAAAAAGCTGAAGAAGGAAAAATATTTAAGTTATATGATCTATTGGGTAATGTCTTGTGGCCCTTAAGAGCTACATACCTTAAGTGGTTAAAGCAAAGAAAAGCAGAGTAGATGCCTCCCAGTGAACCAGCAGAGGAAGGAGAGCTGTACTAGTTATTTTAACTCTTGGTAAGGCAAATAGGATTAGCTATGGGGGATTAAAATGATCAGATCTGATTTTTACTTTAATATAAGTAGGACCATATGTCTTTGGGGAACCCCATATGGTTTCAGGCATTTTTAGTGGGAAACAAGACGATTTCAATATTTGTGTCATCTGTTGTGGGGTTTTCTGGGATGAGTAGGGGGTTGCCACGGCTTCAATTTGTTCAGTTCATGAAGTTCCTGCTGAATTAATATTCTGTAAGTGAAATGTTTTGGTTTGGTTTTCCAACTAGAGACAGCTTGGAAACTGAATGTTCTAGCAAAGAAAAAAGAGACGTTATAGCCCATCTCCTCACTTAACCTTCACTGTCTTCAGAAAAATCTGGTGTGACCATTCTTTGGAAAGGAAATAGGTGTGGTGGTAGCTGACTTATATAAGTCATGAAAATCTTCCACATTTTCTTGAAATACAGGTTTCTCAGTTCCACTGTGTCCCAGGGTTCTTCATCTAATATACAGAGAAAGTGGAGAAATAGATGAAACTGTATGGAATAGCTTGATCAGAAAAACACTTGATTGTCCCTTTGTTCAACTGGGATAATCCAATTTGGTTTCCTTCTTTGGTTCATAGTAATTTCCTTCTTTGGTTCATAGTAATTTCATGGATTTAATTGAAATTACTCCTGACATAAAGATGATAATGTGGCATCTTTATTGTTGTCTTTGTCTGTCCTGCAGGTGGACTTGTAGGTGTTACCAGCCAATTTGCTTTAAAATGCAACAAAAGTGTTGTGTTTGTTTTTTTTTTAAATAATAACCTAATGCTTATGAAAAAGAAAAATATTACATATGAGCTCATGATTTATATTTAGTCAAACATGAATTCATGAGGTTTTGCACTTAGCTTTTCTGAGCAGGGTTTCATCTTTTTGCTGTCTTAGCCCCCAGTTCTACTGCTATTGACCTGGAGCCTGAGGGTTAAAGTTATTGTTTCATTCGTCACCTCATTTGGAATCTAGATGGCTACATCACCTCATAGAGTACAAAATAGGACTGTAAAACAGAAGAAAGCAATACTGAGTGATACTTGCATTATAAGGGAAAGTGAAAGGACCTGGTGCTTCTAGTCCACAGGGAGGAGAGAGGAAAAAGCAGTACAATGGTTGAACAGTACAAACCAAACACAGGAAGAAAGTTGCTGTTTATGGGCTTCCTAAGAGTACCTACATAAAGCTTGGTGTAGTATGAGAAATGCAATAATAAAGAAAGAAAGGAAAAATTGATAGTTCTAAATATAAATCTGTGCATAGCAGAAGAGCCACACAATGCTTTCTCCAGGAAAATTGCGTTCTCTGGTTAGTAAATGGTACTTTTGAGGTCATCAGAAAATTTTTCACAGAGTAACAACACGTTTCTTAGTCCATCTTGTATACTTGCCAGAAATACCATCCTCTGAGGCTGTACTCTGAACTCAGGTGTTTATTTAACACAACTTCCAGTATTTTTAAAAGACTACTCTCCCTGATGATCATACTTGAGACATGCTTGATTATAACTTTTTCTTACTTTCTCAGCCAATAAGAGTAAATGACAGAGGCATGACCAGATCTGCTGTTTCCACTCCATTCTTGAACAAAAAGTGATTAAAACAGGGAGCATCTCTCAAGATCCTTCTATTTTTTGTATTCACTTATGCTAATACGAGGCATATGATAAGTCATATTTGATGCTCAGCCTGCACTTGCAGAATAAGAGATAGTCTTCTGTAAAGAGTACTTGGAAAGCAGATGGATCTCCTTCAGAGGAGCAAATCTATCCTTAGGAAATGCACATGCATCCATTTGTGTTTGTTTGTAACTTCTCGTATTTCAGAGCCAAGGAGAGAAAGATATTTTGCCTATTACTGCCAAAGAATGTGCTACATATAAATAGAGTAGCTGCTTTCTTTCATCAGCTATAATGGCTGCCTCAGAAACCTGGAGGAAGTTTCTGTCCATACCAAGGCAGAGGGGCTTTGGCCTTGTGGGGAGTCTGGCAGCACAGCTCTTTGCCAGAAAGCTCTAGTCAGACTCCTGCCGTGGGACTGGCCAGCATCTCCATTTTCTCATCGCCTGTGGCTAGGAAATTGTGATAGGCATTTGGCTTAAGGGCTTCTCAGCTCATGCTGCCAGAAAGTGTGAAGATGACTTTCTGGTTCCCTTCCTTCACTTGTGTGTTTCTGTAAGTACTTCTGAGTCTCACCTCTTCTGCAGTAAGTTTTCTAAAGTGATAGTAGCAAAAACAACACCACAAAAAAAACCCAAACAAAAAGCCTCCAAACAAACAAACAACAGAACACCCCCCCCCCCCCCCCCCAACAAAAACTCGCAAGAACACCAGGCAGAGAGTCCTACTTTTCTGTCACTAAACTCTGGTGAGACCACACCTGAAATAGTGTGTCCACATTTGGGCTTCTCAGTTCAAAAGAGAGATAGAGGTACTTGAGAGGGCCACAAGGATGGTGAAGGGGCTGGAACACATCTTGGATGAGGAAAGGCTGAGAACTGAAATTTTTCAGTCTGGAGAAGATTTGGGGGGATCTCATGACTGTGTAGAAGTACGTACCTGAAGGGAGAGTGCAAAGAAGATGGAATCAGGCTCTTTTTAGTGGTGCCTGTTTTCAGGACCAGAGACAATGGGTACAGACTGAAGCACCAGGAGGTTCCCTCTGAAGATCAAGTAACACTTTTGTTTTACAGTGAGGCATGACCATTGGATCATGGACTGTTCTCATTGTAATGGAAATTGCTCATAATTTAAATAGTTTATTTGCATGTACCTCGACAAATAACAAGGAACAAACTAAAAAATGTTCGCAATCTCTGCAAGGGTAACTTCTGAGTTTTTACTTCTGTTCATTTTGAGATGTTAGTTTGATTGCTGTAACAGCTACAAACATTCTAATGGGAGCTGACCTGGTTCATTAAAATTCTGTACTGTTGCCATACTGTTGTAGTTTTGCTCAATTTTTCAAATTGTGGTGGGTCTAGCAAGTATCCCTACTAGAGAGGGCTTGCTGCCTCTTGGGGACATTGAGCACTGACAGTTTATCTTAATATTGCAAAGACAGACTACCACACAGAAAATTAGGTGCTCTACATGTGTTTCTCTGTATGAGTTCGTTGATGAATTTCATAGTTATCATCCATAGTAGGTTGTTGTTGAAAAATGGTAAACTACCAGAACATGTTACAGATTTTTATATTGACTTTTTTCCTCAAAAAAATTTCACATTTCAAAAACGTTTTATCAAACACACAATTTTTGAAAATTTTTGATAATTTTTGTCTATCTCTACTTACTAAAAGTAGCAACTTGACCAGATTATGGAAGCACTTGGAAAATGTAGAGCTGAAGTGTAAACTAGACTGTGGATTTGATTTATTCCAGACACAATTAAGTGAAACCTTAGATCCAGACATTCCTAGTTTTTGAATACTGTTCAAAGTCTAGGCCCAGGCATGAATCTTGCATTATAAGGCTGACCAATTTATGTACAGTGAGCACTCACGTATTCACTATCCACTATTTGCGAGCTTCAGCATTTGCGGGTGATTTTTCCGTGAGCTATGCGACCACGGCGTGTGCGCAGAACCTACTGCGACTACAGTCTGATCGACCCCCAGCCCCTCCCCCTGCCTCCCTGCTCGCACAGCCAGCCCCGTCCCCACTCCCCCCGCCCCAATCCCGTCCCTGTTGCTCCTGCGCTGCACCACCACTTGCCCCCCCGCCCCACTCCCGTCCCCGTCGCTCCTGTGCCGCGCCACCACTCGCCCCCCTCCCCCATGCCGGTCCTGTCTTTGGCGATCGCACCCCTCCGCCCGAGCGCTCGCCCACCTTGGCAGAGCACAACCAGATATCCGAAACAAGCCCCACTCTCAGGACCCACCCTCCTGCAGACCTTATTAGGGGAGGGGGCATGGCTACGGGCGTGGCTTACTTGACTACATAGTGGGTTCACTATCTTTGCGGATTTCACTACTCACGTGAGGTGAACCAGACCCAACAGCCCGCGAGTAACGGGGTTTCGTTGTATATCACTGGAGGATATTTAACAAGGTTTGATTGGCCCTGGGAGGTAACAACTACTTAATATATTTGATGAATACAGAGGAGTTGAGGTTTGCCTGGGAATGGTCCTGAAGTTGTCTTGCATTTCACAAGCAGAGCCTGCAATAAGACATTGCAGAGTGTGTATAGTGAGTGTCTTGGGTGAATACTGTATTGTTTTTCTGTATTGAGCACAGTTAAACAAAATGCTGGTTTGCTTAATGTAAACTTTGCTTGATTTTGTTTTTTATTTACTTTATCTTTCTGCAAAATTGAGATGATAATGATGGAAGAATCTGAATTTAATCTAAGACAAGGGATACATTTTAATATTTTGTCTCAGTGTACTTTGCCAGCCTACTATAAAGTCAAGAATAAAATACCTCAAGTTAGGCGTATTTTAAGGACCATTCTGAAATGAAAAGCATTAACTTCATCCTCTAGGTACTTTCACTGCTTTTAACCTGATCCAAAGCCCATAGAAGTCTTTCTGTTATCTGGGGTTGGCTTCAATTGGGCTCTATCTTAGCAATACCATTATGTCAGCAATAATATTTCAGAGAGCTGAAAAGGCAGCTTGATAAGGAAGGAGAAGGCAGGCAGGACTCAGGAATTGCGGGCTCAGAGTGGACAGTTCACACAGGCATGAGTGTTGTTTAGAAAGTGTTGAGCGCTTCAGAAAAACAGATCTGCTGCAGCAAATTGCTTAGGGATACTGAAGTCAAATTGCATCCAAACATTGCTTTGTGAGTTGCCTTTACTGTAAATGGAGTTAATGTTTCATTAATGCTATAGAATTCTGGGCCTCATGGAAAAAGTGAACCAACAAGAATGTTAGTTGTAACCCCCTTCTCAGATGCCAAGAAAGAGGAAATAGTCCTTGAGGCTACCATAACGGAACAAGATATTCTGCTGAGGTCAAGAACGTCAAGAACGTTTTTTACTGCCCTCATCTTTCTAACTCAGGCAAGGAGAAAGGGACTTACATTAGTCAGAGAAAATAGAAAACACAAAATGCTGATGCTTCCCTTGTTAATTCACATGAAACTGGGATACGCATGGAGAATATTATATGGCTTTCCTGCTGTCTTTACGATTGCAGGGAAAAGCCCCCTGCTCTGTGCCTGGGAGCTGGATGAAAGTAGGGTGACTGTGCCTGGCAAAGTCCACTTTTAGGAATGCAAGAGGGGCTGGACTGGGACCAGGATATGCAAAATTTTACAATGACCCAGACATTATGAACTTCTGCACATTGGGGTATTAAGGATTACATCCTTAAGTGGCTTAGCTTTGAAGGCGGTAAGTATGGGCAAAGAGGACCTCAGGAACCCCTGGTCCGTGATTCTCTTTTGTTTCTGAGCTGGGAATTAGGTCTAGCTCTGCTGCCTACCACTCAGCTCAGACTGGAAGTGGGTAAGGATGCCCAGTACACAGCAAAGGGAAGAGGAAATCCCTGGCCACATGACTTCGTGCAGATGGTTTTAGGCTTCTTGCATAATCCTATCCTTTTATTTCTTGGGAGAGACCCCACCTCTCCTTTGCCTGAGTGTAAGCATGTGTAGGAGGCTCAGTGAAGGGAGTCTTGCTGATTTAATCATTCCTTACATGTTGTTTGCCTCTGTATGAGACAATCGAGCATGTAACAATCAATTTTGCATGCTCTCAAGTAGGAAAATGCAATGTATGATCTAAACTGCATGCTGAAATGTGGTTATTGGAAATTAATTTTATGGCTGAATAGGCCAGCATCTTGTTGTCTCTTTGCTTTTTTTTGGTTTTTGGTTATTTAATCACAATGTCATGCTGGCAAAATATGTTATGTTTTCCTTTTAACTCAGTGACTTAATCTTATGCTTCTCAAAATTTTTATGCACATGACAAAATAAAGATTTTGTAAGTAAACTGGTGGCTTGTTTTTTGACCATATTAATTGAAAGGCTTATCTTTGTAACATCTTTTTAAAGAATAAGAAAGGATTTTCCTGAACTGCATTAAGGTAATTATTTTTTGCAGTTTCTTATTCACATTGTAGTTGCTTAGGAACAGAAGTAATAATATTAATTTGGAAATGTTCTTCTTCCATGAAATTGGCTGTTCCCTATAGCTGTTGTGTTCCATATGGATATCTACCAAATATTTACATATCTTCCCTTATAGCCTTTGAATGCATTTGTCAATCTCTTTCTTCTCACGCGTGGTCTGTGTTTTGGTAAAAGAGGTCTATTGCAGACATTCCTAAGTACTGTGATAACATTCCAGGCACTCTGTTCAGGTCTTAAGGTTTTGAAGAGATTCCAAATTTTGGAGGTTTCCTAATACTGTGAAGAAAATTAGACAATTCTGTTCATTGTAAAACCGTTCCATTTTTTCCCATGATGAGAAGGGCTAGGATTAGGTGAGATGATTACTGCTGCAGAGCATGTTTGATTGCTTTTAAGTGAAATAATCCATCATAAGTAAAGCTGGTGTTATTAGTAGTGTTATTAGTAGTTGTATGTATGTTAGAAGTGGGAATGTGTTTGAAAGATCTGGCTCTTTAGGTCTGAGTGTCATTTGTCTGTAGCCTCTGTGCACTACACTGGTTTGTTTATACCTTCCATCTATCATATGGCAGATGAGAAGAAAAAAAATCAATAAATAGCTATTTTGCCTCGCACTAATTTCCCATATGTTGAGATGCTTACTGTTGCTTACTTAGTGTTTGGGCTTCAAACCTTGTGTTTCAATTTTCTCTTTAATGTAATTTACTTCTCTACTTAGTTTGGTAGGTGTAGTGCTTATCAGCAACACCAAATGGAGGTTTTAAAAACATGTTGAGATGATATGTATTGTGATGCACATTAATGTGGAAGCTGCCACCTTCCATCTTCCATTGTACGGTGGGGATAATAGAGGCCTCTTGGCTACTTAACTCTTGTGATTGAAACGGGACACATTGTGATGTTCTCCTCAATTAGCATGATCGGCTCCTGGGGAGCTGGCTGGGGTGGTTCGAGTTTTCCTCTCTAATGAGTAGAAAGAGTCTTTTGAAAATTGCTAAATAATTCAGACCATTAGGAACCTGTCAACTTAAACAATGCCCCCTTTGACCAGAAAAATGGTTGTGAGCAGTTGGACACCCTGGCAGATGTTGAACTTGTTCTCATTGTTCACTCTGCTTCAGGCAAATAGCTTTGCAGCCTTTTGCAGGATTTCTGCGTCGTTCTGTACAGGCAATGCGTGCAGGTGTAAGCAACACATGTTGGCCAGACTTTGTCTTGCTTTTATATCCCAGTATTTTTTTACTTAATTTAATGATATTGTAGTATGTTGCTGATTTTGTAATAAGCTGCTGGTATTGCCATTTGTCACTCTTAGTACATTTGCTAGACAGCTTTAATGAAAAATTCCAATGACGACATTTTTAAAAGGCAGATCACATCTCCACCCCAAATTTAACTTCTTTAATATTCCTTTTGTTGTGTTAATTTCTTATTTTGCAATTTGAAGTGCTTCTCTACAAACAGAGGGATTTAGAGGTATTGTTAAGCAGAATTTGCTGTAGACTCATTTATCCCTAGGATCTGAAACTTCTGGGGAAACGTTCATGTCTTGAAACATCCTACAAAATCATATGCATATGCAGGACTACTTTAGTTAAAATTCACTATATGACAAGATTTGTTTTATATGCCTTTTAGTTCGTGCTATTGAAGCAAACAGTGTTTTGACACGATTTTTTTTAGAAGCTTTGCCATATTCATCCTTCTGTAACTTTTATTTGTTTGCAGATTTTTCTAACTGAATTGATGAACTAATGATCAGTATTCTAAAGAAAAATTATTTAATGTATTTAGTTAGAAAACAGCCCCTTAAAACTTCCTGCCCCCCAGCAACTGTTTGTGCTTCTGTCTTGAATGGGTGATAGCATACAGTCAATCCTGAAGAAGTAATTAGCTGGTCTGTTGAATCGCTTAATGGAACAAGCAATGGTAGTAACGGGAAGTAACATGTGTGCTTTGTAAATATTTATGTTGCAAGATCTTCTAGTATATTATTGTGACAAATGGACTCCTTCAAGAATTTTTACATGTTTAATAGGCAAGGTTTTTTTAATGGCATGTGTGAAGACTTCAGTTCTCATTTTTCAATCTAATGCGTTAAAAAACCCTTTCCACTCGTATTTTTGTGTATTGCTGAAGTAGAGTGCTTGTCAAAGTAAAGTGCATCCGTTCTGCTCTCTTGGTATTGACAGTAGCAAATACTCCATAGGACAGGTTCCCATCATGATCTCGTGTATCAGTATTTCTTACTTCGTTTTTCAAAAATGAAGCTTTTACTATAAGTTCTGAAGCAAAAAGCTTTCAAAAAGTGTGAGCCTCTGAGGGGGTGCGAGTCAAACCTCTCTGTCAAGGTAGGTACCACTGCTTCTAAGGCATCCCTCATTCTTGTTGGTCTCATATGTTGAAATGAAAATCCTTGCAAAATATCCCCTCATTTTTATTGCTGAACATGACATTATATAGTGTGGGATATCGCTTTTGTCTGTTGACATCAGTTGTTGGAGCTGTATCTTCTTCCCCGTCCTAGCCTGCTCACTGTCGGACAGAGTGAGAAATGTAGAAATCCTTGATGCTGTGCAGGCACTGTTCAGCAACAGTATGCTGTCACCACTGTTTTGGTCACCATAGAGCCTACTATGAAGAAAATTAGCTCCATCCCAGCCAGTCCCAGTGCAGGATTACTGAAGGATCATTGCAGGCCAGGCTTCTTGCATCCAGCATGCTTAGTCAATGAAATTGAGGAGATAGGTTTTTTCTGCATAGCTCATATTCCACCCCTCCTCCCACTAACTTCCTATTTTTCAGTAATGCTTATGCCACCATCACATGCCTTGCCATTAAGTGATCATGGTTTATCTTTCTTCATTTAGTTATACTCAAATTAATAAGACAGGCATTTTGATTCCCCAGCTCTTCTATGTAACACTTGAAAGTAGATCATGGGTTTACGTACACATGTAAACCCTTTTTGACAGCAGGGATAGAGAACCATGTAACATAAAAATAAAGAAAAAAAATCTTACTTTAATCACTAAGTGTGGTTTATTGCATGTCTTAAATATCTGCGGATTCTCCCTTTTTTGTACACTGGGAAAACCCATTTGAGAGCACCACAAAGTTCACGTGGAGAGTGTTTGGACAGCACCCCTTCTCTACTCAGCTGGGCAAGGGCACACTGACTCCACAGGGAGGTGGGGATGAGGAGCATCCCTTTGATCTCTTTTATTACAGCATTTCACAGGGAGAGGAGATTCTGACAGAAAGGTAGCAGGGATTTAGGGCATTGTAAATCTCTGTGATAACTGAGAGTATAAAATTATGCTCATGTACATCATGTTTCCATTGGTTAACATATATTCTGACTCATAGCCAGAGCTATTAGACTTGTGTTAGTGCTGTCAATGAGTACATGAAATGGCCTGCTTTCTGGCGAGCAGGAATGGGCTAGCACACAGGTTCTTAATTAGTGTTCCCAAATTCATCTGAATCAGAATTAAGTAATGAATTACTTCAATCGTTTTTGTCCTTTTGCATCAGGAAAACATTTTGAGATGTGACTAGGAAGCTGAGTGCGTGAACACCAGTTTGCAGAAAGTTGAGTTCTCAGAAATTGAATTGACACCTTCTAGAAGAATTTCATGGGGTGCAAGGTTTGGCTTCACCACTGGCTGAATTGGAGACCACTGTGTTTCTTGTGCAGTTCCCCTTCAAGTCCAAAGATGCTTAAAAATGGCGGATAAGGCATAGTGAATGCACAGGTAGATCAGAAATAATGTATTAAATCGCTCAAATACAGTTTAATGAGAATATTTCTTTAGCAGATGTTGCATGATTCAGATGTTTCAGTCTTGAGATCAGCAAGGCTTTGAAACTCATCTCTGGTTATTGTCTTGTTGACAACAACATGCAATTGTTTTTTAGCATTAATTACACCTAGTATAGCGCAGCTTCCCTGCTTTCTTGAGAGCTCCATTAGAGGTTTCTGATTTGAGAAACCAAATTTCCCACTTCAAACTTCTTTAATTCCTACACAGATTCTGTTTTGGAGAGGATGGGAACATGTCCTGGATTTCATGGGAAGATTCTGTACACATCTGCCAATCTGTGGTTAAGCTATGATCGTCAAGATACTGATGTCTTTCCACATGTGTCCATTCAGTGCCCATCTGTTGAGTGTTAGTTGAGGAACCTTATGGATCAGAAGTTTTCACTCAGCTCAGCTGTGTCAGTGTCAAGTGAGCCAGGCAAGAGAGGGCAAGAGGCACAGCAGAGAACTGGCCTTTCAGAAACAGACTGGACTATGTATAGGGGTGGCATATGTGTATAAAAGTAGGCTGACTTTAAGGAAGGAGTCATATTGTTGTCTTCGCATAAATGCCAGGAATACATGTGCATTTTCTATGTTTTTCTTCATAGATGTCTGTTGTTTAGGAAGCAAAGCCATGGTGACAGTGAGATGTCACCTAAGTTTTTGTAGCGTAAAAGTGGGGTAAAAGATAGGTTAAAATAGCTGTCTTTAATTTTGAAGATTCATTTATCTTCATCTATAAAACTAAGTTTTACATCTTCTACTAAGTTTACTAAACTGCTATGTTTAAACATCTTTGTGGTTGGAGAGAAATGAATTTTCAAAATTAATACACAAAACGTTATTTTTAGTTCCATTGTGGACTTCTCTGCACGCTCTGCAGTTTGTTTTTACAGTAAAACAGAGATGTTAAGAGCCATTAAACTAGCAGAGATATAAATTATTACAAGCTATGGAGTTTCCTCTTGCTGTACTGAAATACATACCCTTAATTTCTTGTGTGACGTAGCAGCTCTCTACAAAATAAGGATAATGGCACCCTTCTCTTTCCCAGCAGTGTTGTGATGATGATTGATTTGTGGAAGACTGTGAGGCATATAAATACTTCACATATTAATAAAAATAATCTATTGTTTTCACCATGGGACTTGCCTACTCCTTGTTGAGCTCCAGAGAATATTCCATTATCAAGTTGTCTCAGGCTGATAATAGCAGGGCAGTGGATAAGAAAAGGGACAAGGTGGTTGTGGAGACTCAGTTTTGGAGGTGTAATAAAGAAGGATCCTTGTGTTGTAACCCACAAGCTAGACTGTACCAAATAAGTCAAGTAGAAGTCAGTAAAGTATGCCTTCAACACGTCATGTCAGTGTGCTAAAAGTAATCAGTTAAGTATGTTACAGGTGAAATTTTGAAAACAAAATTTATTTGAAAATAAAAGAACTTGGGGGTATCGAGTGCAGTCTTGAGACCGAGTCTAATGAGTGTTGATTGCCTTGTCACAAAAAGTGGATATGCATCAATGGAACTGGCTGATAAAAAGTGGAAGACATAGTGAATACACATGTGTTATGATTAGAAATAATGTAGTAAATAGTTCAATGACCCCTAGAACTGGAACAATCAGATGCAGTGAAAGAGTAGAAAGAGTAGTAAGTAAGAGTAGAGTAAGATTGCTCTTTTTAGAAAGAGTAAGTAAGGTGACCAGTGCTTCTCACTAGTAGCAAAATTGCCTGTTGACATTTGGGATTAACTCTCTGAAAATGGAAATGGTAGAAAATAAACAGCTTTATTACCTGTTCCTGGAAGATTTTGAGGCATTAAGGTGATTCATCTGGGTCCTAGGTTATGTTGGTCCAGGTATTTTTCATTGGTTTAGGACGAATCACTGTTATTGAAAAGGGTGCTGGAGAGACATCTTTGGGAACATTAGTTATGCGTCTGAACATTGATCTTTAAGAAAGGTGATAATGAAAAAAATAATAGGTGATAATGAAAGGCTTCTGGACTGGTGGGATACTAATTTTATTAAAGAATCATTTGAACATGTTTTATTTAGTGACCCAAAAGATGGATTTGTGGGGGAAATACTCTGTGTGAGAAGAGAGGTAGGACCAGGGGCCCCCTGAGAGAGTACTTTGACTCATGAGTTTCCAGATTAGTCCCAGGACTTGGATCTGGGCTGTTAGTGAATTAATTGAACCGCAGCAATGCTAAGTGCTGTAAATGTAACTGTACCAGGAATATGAAAAAGTTGTAGAATTAGGAGAATGCACATAAGTCACATACTGTTCTATTAGGTTTTACAAAAACTGTCCTGAGGAACTTGATTATGGAAAACTTAATGGAGGTTAGTAAAATTCAGAGAAGGGTTTGACCTTTGCTATGATTAGGAGAACATATTCAGTGCTGATATTGTCAACCTGTGAATTTTGAGAAGAAATCCAAGTTGTTGCTTTCCAGTGAAGGAGTTAGCTGTAACTGGGCTTTGGAGATGAAATAGAATTTTGTTCCAAATTGCTTCAATGCTGCTGGGTTCTGAGGTTTCCTCTGTAATGAGTCAGGATAGTGGACACAGTGAAACAGCAGTCCACTTTTAGGTGGAAATTCCTCTGTTACTGTGCAAATCATTGTTTTATTTTTGTGGACATATATATTTATTTAGGTTTTGTGGGTTACTAATGATTTTTATTATGGTGTTCATGTGTTTCTTTTCAATTGAACCCGTCATCTGCAGTGTTACTTGGCTGTGTTTTCACACTTGGCAATTGTATGTAACTCCACAATTTTATTAGAATATTTGAATAAATGCCTTGTTTTTTGGCTGAGTTTGTTCACCAACTGTGGCTGCAATCAATGAAGTGTTGAACTTGCCTGATAATAAAGTGATTGTTTATGCACCTAACTACAGACTGAACGTTATGCTTAGCTCTGTATATTGAAACTTGGGGATTCCATTTGCATGTAAAGAGACACATTTGAAAATCCACTTTAGTACAGTGGTAAGTGTCCCCACCTGGTGTGTGGGAGACCTGGGTTCAATTCCCGCCAGGGAGACAGTGTTAAGAGTTGGACTCGATGATCCTCGTGGGTCCCTTCCAACTCAGAATATTCTGTGATTTTCGCTGAGATCAGTTATCTTTCCATGGGAAAGAATAAATGTCAGACAAAAGAAAGCAGCAAGGAAGAGAGCACCCAAGTTTGCGGTTGTATATGTGATATTGTTGTGCAGAGTTGTTAAACACAACTGAGAACCACTTTTGAGAGTGAATTTTCATGACTAAAACATTCCTGTGGTGGTTGGAGGAATTACATTTTTGCCAGGGTGTCTCACTCAAGGACGTTAGGGATACCCACTCCCTCCTGGCAAGTTTGGAAAAAACCAAAAACCAACAAAAATCCCCCAACAAGCAAAACAAAAAAAGGGGATCTCCCCCCGCCCCCCTCCACAAAAGAAAAAAAAAAAAAAAAGAAAAAAAAAGAAAGATAAATAAAAATGCGGAGGAGACCCTGAAGCTACCTGCAGCCAGGGAGACTCCTTGCCACTGAGCAGCCTTCCAAGCAGCTTTCCTGTGGCTGCAGCCTGGAGGCTGAGGAATGTGGGGTCAGACAACAGCTCAGTCACGGTGTATTCCCCCGCGGCTGGAGGCATCGTGGCAGGCCGGCCCGCATAATCGTTTCAGGCGGAAAACCGTGGAAAACCACCCTCTGGTTAAGTCTGCATCATGCTGTTCCGCCAATGGAAAAAAATTGAACTGGAGGAGGGTGTGTAGCCTGCAGACAAAAATACATCCAGCGTCGCGCGGCGTCTGTTTTTAGTTCCTAACGGCTGAGCGTTTGGAAGTGTTAGACACAGTTTCCTGGCATGCCCAGGGCAGGGAGAGTCCGTGTGCCTGCGTGTCCGTGTGTCCGTGGCAAGACCTGGTGCAGCCGGGACGCTGAAGGCAGCGCCTTGGGGAAGGTAAGTGGGAGAGGGATGCGGCACCGGAGACGGGGCAGGGGAGATGTTGGGGGAGAACAATCAGTTCTCTGCTCACCGGCTGCCGGTCGGACTTGGAGCGCTGAAAGAAAATGGGGAAGGATTTGGGAAGCCTCTGAAAACGGAGGACAGAGTGGGCTGCTGTGGTGGCAGGACTTGCAGCTGCTGTGATGCCCCTGCTATCCGTGGCTGCACCAGAGATGAATGGTTTTCCTCTAGAAAACAGTTCTTGGTGATCATCTGTCAAGCTCCATTGCTTGAATTGCTGCATAAACCACTGTTGAGATCATTTTACAGCTCTGCTCTGACTGGGATGGATTTTTTTTTTTTTTTTGAGGCAAAGTATAAGAAAGTACGTTTGATACTGTTATGGTTTCTGTAACGTTAAAGTGACGCTTCCAATACAGTACATGGAGTAGTCCCTCAGAACCTTTTAATTTTTTATTATTCTGTCAATTCTCAGTAATACTTAAAGTGACTTATGATGAATAGTGCACCCAAGCAAGGATGTTATGTTTGTGTAATGTTAGACGAAAAAGTTTTGGTCGACACTACTACCCCTATTGAATTTGAATGGCATGAAAAAGCCAAAGCTTCTGTATCTAGCAGATGTAGGTCCTGCAGAGGTTTTGATCTTTCTGTGTAGATTTTCAATACATAACTATACACAAATTGTGGAAATACTGTGTTCTGTGGCAGAGACCAAATAAATAAAAAGGAAAATGCGCAAGAAATGTAGAAATATCTTCCACACTACCTCCTGCCATGCCATCTCCCCCCCCCCCCCCCCCCCCCC